>PVIU01006871.1:16423-97285 GCA_004026605.1 Ondatra zibethicus
TATATATATATATATATATATATATATATATATATATATATATATATATATCTTCTTGCCTGGCTATATTCTGCCCTGCCATAGGCCAAAGTAGCTTTATTCATTAACCAGTAAAAGCAACACATATACAGATGGATATCCCACATCACTGTAGTAAAGGAATATGTCTTGGTGGAAACACATGATATAGAGCGCTGCCCACTTCACAAGTACCTAAGAAGCAAAAAGGGATGAGAAGCCAGGATGCCAACAGCCCCTTGAGGGTATTACCCTCAGAGACCTAATCTCCTATCACCAGGCCATACTCTTCAAAAGGTCCCTCAGCACTCGCTAATGCTACAGGCTGGGGACAACTGGGGACAAAACCCTTGATACATGAGCCTTTGGGAAATACTTAAGATCTAAATCACCTCACACAAAACTCAAAAAGATATGTACTCCCTTAATCCCTCAACCCAGTTCTTCATAGGAAACTGAGTCAAACAAGTTCCCAAGCTAGTAAAGAAGGAGTTAAAACCTAAGTCCAGATCTGTGTTCTCAAGGCTCCACACATTTAGATTCAATAAAGTTACAATTAATGGCTCATAGATATTTCTGTGGTTAACCTAGACTGGGAACGTCTGTGAGAGCTGGTGATGGGAGTCAAAAGGTCTAGTAGAACAGAAAATGCTTCTTTGGAAAAGTTTTGTGTGTATAAATGGGAGGGAAGGACTTCCCTGACGTGCACATAGCACAAGGAAAGAACACAACAGCTCTTAAGGAGCCATGTGGTTCTTCTACAAATAGCACTTATCAATTTTTCAAATATAACGAAATCAAGGGATTTTTCTATCATGGGCTTCTGAGGAAACAGTCTACACAGCTAGAACTTTACATGTGGTCATAATACCATTTGGGTGAGAAACTCCAGGATGCACCTAGACAGCACAGGGGACCAGAACATTCTATAGGGGGTTTACCTTGCATTTTACATACAGAGATCATCTCCTATCTGCTCGTCCTAAGCCATAGGTATGAACCACACCCCCCTCAACATGGAGTCTCTTTTCCTCTCAACCCCAACATTTCTGTACAATGAAGGAGCCTCTTGGGCATGCTCGAGTCCTCCCAATAGGCCCTGCTGTTTCTCAGGAAGTTCCAGCTGTCCTTGATCTGTGTACCCCAGACTGTCTCCAGACACCTCATAGAAGCCCGGGTCTCATTCTCAGACAAAGGGCTCATCAGGTCATACTGGAGAGGCACCATTGGCTTGATTTCTGGGTGTGACATGTCTTCCAGAGGAGCACTGCCCACCTTTCTTTTCCCTGGGCAGGAGGGAGGGGAGTCATTCATTCTTCATAAGGACCTGCGGCTAACTGTTCCCCAGGAGGGGCCAGTTTAGCAGGTCCACAAATACAGCTTAGCGACCACTACCTGAAGAACCATGAGGTTTCCACTGCTCTTATTCTCGTGGAGTGAATTGAAACCTGAATGTGAATGAATGGCTGCGTAAAAGTCGCCTGCTCTGTGTTAAAACACAGGGGCAGGGCTGGAGAGATGGCTTAGTCTTCCCAGAGGTCTCAGGCTTGATTCCCAGCACCCACAAGGCAGCTTGCAACAGTCTATTGTTCCAGACCTGGGGAACCCAGTGCCTTCTTTTGGCTTCCAAGGATACTGCACACTCATGGTGCACAGACATGCTTGCAGGTAAACATTCACACACATAAAATTAAAAAAAAAAAATAAAGAAAATCTCAAAAGAAAAACACCAACAAAGGCAACATCAACCTGAAGACTTTGGAGGGAGGGTGGGGGAAGGGGTTGGGGACTTGCATTCATCGGAGTTGTTGGACTCTGCCCGCATTCTCTCCCAGGATATATGGCATGGTGGGAAGACTGAACAAGAAGAACAGCACCATCACACATGCGCCAGCTCTTGCTCATCTGGCGTCAATCTGCCACGGACACAGCTCTGCTTTCTTAAGTGGATACAACCGTATTACAAGCTTCTGTGGTGATGTGGGGCTGCAGCGAAGCTCCATTTTCCGTTCTTAAATATTCATAAGGAGCTTTGCAACATTAATATCTTAGATGGCTTACAAGAACACTTAAATACTGGGTCCTCAACCCCTCCCCAAAAGTCCCAGCCTGTTCTAATTTGTGTAATGCATTGAGCCATTTTAATAATTGTCCAGGGATTTATCTGGTGGTTGGTGCTGCCCCGTCCCATAGGGTGTAATTACGACCCGGGCTTCTCTTATCACTCGCTAATCCTGCTTGTTTCACTAACTCTGAAGCCAAGAGTGGAAAGGGTAAGTGCGGGCAGGACTAATGCACAGGAATTAAGTTATGAGCCTCAGCCATCTCTGTGGCCTTTCCCTCTCCGCCCAAGCTCAGTTGCAGCACAGTGGGGGAATGAGCGGCCGTCTCTGTGTCTGGAGGATGTTTTTAATTAAAGAGTGTGTTTCATCAAAAGGAGCAGATTCAACAATGGGAATCCAGGGCAGTCAATGACTATCCAAACAATAAACTCCTGGCACACACTGCTTGGAGATGAGTGGCTTAGAGGCGTGTCTTATCCGAAGGTGGTCTAAAACTATCAGTGTGGTTTTGCATAAAAGCGAAATGCAATGGAAGATGCCAGTTGTAGCTGAGAGAGGGGGAGACACTGGGTATCTCAGAACGCATGGAAATGTTCTGAGGTGGTTGAAACACCAGGACTTTAGGAATAGCAAAATTAAACCACTAAAAAGCCAGATACTCAAAGGGGACACAAATAAGTGGCATTATTTGAGGAGATGGGACATCTCCTATCACTGGCACCATCTGATCACCTTCTACTTCATGCCCCATGGAATTTTAAGTTCCAGACAAGCAGAAAGAGAGGGAACTGTGATGAACACAGCACATAGATTCCATGTCAATACTGGAAAAACCCGCATCTGCAAGCTGAACCAGACCCACGAATCCTAACTCAAAATACCATCAGCAGGAAGATAGAGCAATCACACACTATGAGATAGGAGAGCCCTTGAAGGGATCATGAAAACACTGTGCACAGCATATTCTGAGGACATGTGCTCTAGGGATAAGGTCACTGGTACCAGCTGCCATCCTTTCAAGGCAGCACTCCTACAGAATCAGCTCAGTCCTCCGGAGCTGACAAAATTGTGAGCTGGCAGGGACCAAAGCTAAACCTCGTCTTTCCCATCTCTCATTCCCATCCCTTCCTCATGCATTACTTCTCCACATGGCTTAATATGACTGAGCCGGACTGAACTGAGCCGACCTGAAGTGGTGGAGGTGGTGATGAGGTGATGTAGCAGCCGCCTTTGATGCCTAGAGAGAAAGTGTTACCCCCAAGCTTCCAGTGTCTCCCCAAAGCACTTGTCAGTGGAGGCTTCTCAGCAAAAGTCAGATGTGAGCGCCAGCCTGGACAAGGCTAGGTTGCTATAAGAATCATCTCAAAACAGAAACAGGACAGGCAGAACACACTCATGCGCACACACACACACAGTGGAATGTTGTGCTCTGCAATGCCCAGTTTATCAAGACTGTAGAAGATACAGCTGGAGAAAAGGGAGGCTGGATGTCATCAGTAGGGTCCTCCGGTCTCTCTTGTGACACAGCTTAAGCCTGAACTCAGCAGACTAAGAAGACGGCTAACACCAAGGCCAACTTAACAATTAATGACAGCAGCCATCTCCATTTAATTCACTCGAGGCACAGACAGAGACCGGCTACCGCGACAGACCCTCACAAGCCCCTTGATGTTGCAGCACCGAGATCATGATGTTTTCGTCAGAACACAATTGGCAGCACATGGGACAGTTACATACATTTCCATAAACATTACCGAAGCCCCAAATACCACACGGCATGAACATGACAGCGGGAGGTGGGGTAGGGTAAGAGAGTGGGGAACAATCAAGCAGCTCCCCCAACTTTGGAACGTTGAAGCTAAATTTGAGTAATCGTGAGCAGCGCTTCCTCCACTGAGCACCTGAGCACTAATTACACGCCTGGTTAATTCAGTAATGTACAGACGTTGTGGAGCTGGGCCCAGATCTCTCCTTCCTCCACTTCAGGAGATTAATGAGGGGGAGATGGAGGTTGTTACAAATCTGGTTGTGAGTTGTTCTTTGTACCTATTGTGACAACAAACAAAGATGCTCTGAGCACCTTGAATCTACTGTTCCCATCCACACCTAGAGGCAGATTGTCTTTAGCGTGAAGTACCTCTGTCTGGTCATATTGGAAGGTGGGGCATGGTGACTGGACTAGAGTGAGATACAAGAGCAATACTGTTGGTGTTGCGGGGGCTCTCTTGTCTGTCTTGTGTATAATGCATAGGTCTGTAATGCAGGAATTGAACGTGACACTCTAGGGTCAAGAGTTGCCCCCGACAGTAGAAGCCTGACACTCTTGAGACATCCTGGCCTCAGAGACAGAACAGCAACTAAGAAAACAGAGGGGAGGGAGACTCGGGAAGGAGGTCTTGCCTCATAGCTTGAGAGATGGGGACCAGGGAGCAGGAGCCTTCTGACATCCAGGGATCCAATTGGCCTTCATATTTAACCAGGCCTCCATCAGCAGAGAGCAGGAGAGGTAGCCTTCCTTTTATGCCCCCTAAGGACTGCTCTTCGGGTTCTTCCCTCCCCACTCTGCCCTGGAGTTTCATCCTGTGCTCATTCTTCTCTCTTGGGTCCTGGGAAGCCGCTTAGCTTCCTTCCCCTTCTCTAGGCTGCTCCCTTATCTTGTCCTTCCTGACCCACTCCTCACCAAACCTTAGTCCCTTTCAGCTTCCCAAAGGGGTGTGAGAGCCTCCTGGAAATAGTTTTCTATTCTCAGCTAAGGAGACGCCGCTAGTTTGGGGACCTTGCTTGTTGGCAGGAACTAGCTATCCCCACAGCAGGGAGGTCACGTTTCTCTCTGAAGCCTCCCCATCCCTGTCAACCCAGGTAGTTCACACTGCCGTCCCAACCCACTTCCACTTCCCAGAAAAGGGGAAGTTCTCCTTTCAAACCATATTAATGGGGCTCCACCACAGCCAACCATCAACAACACAGAGATCCCAGCAACCACTTGGCCTGTCACTCCAAAGACTGTGTCCATTACGTCAGAGGTTGTTGCCGGGCCAGGCTTTTACACTGGCCCACAGGAGAACTCCATCTGCACCTACCCGGCTGCCACACTGGCCATAGATCGTGTCTGTGCGCCGTGGAGTTCATTATCCCCTAATGCTGCCTTCTTTCTTAGATCATTAGAAAGAAACTTGACCTGACCTGTGAACTCTAAAATTGATTGTTGCCTTGAAATGGTCAACAGCCCATTTTCTAATCGATAAGTAGAATAATTTTATACATATTTAAATTATATATTAACGTTAATGCTTGTTAAATTTATCTACCACTCTCCTCTTGTGTTTCTTTTACATTTGCCTGAACTCAGGCGAGTGTATTTACCATTGGGTGGGAGGAAAAGGGGGAGGGGTGGATGGAAGAAGAGGAAAAGGGGGGTCCTCAGGGCTGAGCCAGAGGGAACAGAGAACTAGAGTTTTACATGCATGTATCTTCACGTGTGGAGAGAGCGCACATGTGTGTGCGAGGAGGTAAAACTATGAGTGTATCTGAGATACACATGAGTGCTTATATGTACAGAAGCATGTGGAGTGTGAAGGTGTGAAAGAACAATCCACGTGTGGGAGTGTGTGCATACGTGATGATGTGTGTGTTTTCTTTCTCACAATTTGTTCTTAATTTGTCAGCCCATCTAGTCTCCTTTCCTTGCACATCTCATGTTGACAGAGTCCAGCTCACAAAGGCACACTAATAAGAGTTTTCAGTAGCCGGGCGGCGGTGGCGCACACTTTAATCCCAGCACTCAGGGGGGAGAGGCAGGCGGGTCTCTGTGAGTTCAAGGCCAGCCTGGTCTACAAGAGCTCCAGGAAAGCTCCAAAGCAACAGGGAAACCTTGTCTTGAAAAACCAAAAAAAAAAAAAAAAAAAAGAGTTATCAGTGCAGGGATTTGGCCTTGGATGGCCAGATTCAAACCATAAAAGTTGTCCCTTGTGTGGGTTGAAATTCGTAGTACAGAAAAGGGCCCCAAAATGCTAACTGCCTGGAAAGAAAGCTGAACTCTCTAAAACAGAGGTTCTTAACCTACTGTTCATAAACTCTGAAACCTCTACAGAGCAATGAATCACTTGAAATTGAAGACTGTGTGTGTGTGTGTGTGTGTGTGTCTGTGTGTGTCTGTGTGTGTGTGTGTCTGTATGTGTTTGTGTGTTTCTGTCACTGAAGAGGCCTCTTGACTTCTTAGATTCATTAGATTTTTCATGACTTGGAAGACTGAGTTGCTGCAGAGAGATGGTAAGTCAGGACAAGAGTGGTTCTCCTGCCATCCCTCTACCCCTCACCAAGAATCTAGCAAGTTCTAACACAGTGGGTCAGTAGCCTCTCTGGGTAGGACTCCTATGGGTCTCCAACCTTGGGCCGGAGTAAGCATATGACCGTACCCCTCCCCCACCAAGAGCAGTCAGCAAGCAGCCTCCCTGACAGGTTCCAAGACCAGACTCAGCCTGTTGAGCTATCTGGGACCATGACCTCCAGAGAATGAGTATTCCTGAATTCCTGTCTACCTTCTTCCCAGAGGAGGGGGCTGCCAGTGTCTGATGGAAGGCCTTCTAGAGTCCACCTTTCACAGAGTTACACCCTTCCTCCCAGGAATCTATGCTAAAGGATAACTCAAACGGGGCATAAAGGCGGATATACAGAGATGCTCCTCAGGACCTAACGCCAGAACATGTGATACTAACCAGCCTACTGCCCAGCATGAGAGGATTCAGAGAACTGCAAGGCCTCCTTATGAAACCTCACCCAGCAGCAGTCCAGAAGGCTTGCCCAGCAGCAGTTCAGAAGGCTCACAGCATCTACATTTCTGTTTCCCCTCTTGGGGACAGCTGTAACACCCCACCAAGATCTGCATCCCCTCCACCCCCCGCAGTGTCCCGAAGTAAAATCAAAACATCACTCACCTCCTTCTGTCCCTGCCCCCTTCCACACCCATGTTGAAGGCCAGAATCCTCCACAGGGCCACCTACTCTGACCTGCCCTCCTTTCCCCACGGATGCCACAGCCCAATCCCTCACCTACTTTCAGCATTCAATCTAGTTGGGAAAATATTGCCTGTGTTGGTTCTTCCCTGTGAAATGATGGGGGCGGGGGCAGGTGGCAAGAAAGAAAAGAGGGGAAGTGGGTGAGAAAGAGGGCCAGCTCGGCGTGTCAGATCCTGCCTACATCCAGGGAAGAGCAAGGGCATCCAATCTGTGCTGCCTTTCCTTTCTCCCCTGGGCTGCAGAGACTTCCTGCATCACCATCGTCCATCTTTCTTCCTCCGTCCTATCTCAAGGAAAATAATTCTTTTACTCTGCCAAGGTGCACCCTCCACCTGGACTATTGATCCCAGCCTTTCCCATTGCCTCCAGATCTTTGCCCCCCCCTCTCTCTCTCTCTCACACACACACACACACACACCGTACACACACTCTCACAACCCCTCTACCCCCTGCTGCTCTCTCCTCCTCTGAAGTCTGACTGTGTAGACTCCAAAGCTACTTTACTGCCTAGAGGTTGGGCAGGCTGCCACTCTTTTTTTTTTTTCCTCCTTTGTTTTTTTCCGAGACAGGGTTTCTCTGTAGCTTCGGAACCTGTCCTGGAACTAGCTTTGTAGACCAGGCTGGCCTCGAACTCACAGAGCTCCTCCTGCCTCTGCCTCCCGAGTGCTGGATTAAAGGCATGCGCCACCACCACCCGGCCAGGCTGCCACTCTCGTCTGTCTCAGTCTCCAAATCTGGAGACAACCACTGCTACCACACAGTAACTAGGACAAAGTGAGATACTCCCTGAAAAAAAAAATGCGCACAGCAGGGTTGTCACATCACAAATGTTCATTCTCTTCACTAGTTTATGTTTCTTGCGTCATGCTGAATAGCCTCCTATTTTGAAAACGTCTTTTCAGGCATACTTCTCCATCACTCTTAAGAGTCTAAATAAAGTCCTGTCAGGAAAAGTTTCACAGCCTGAAGCAGTTCGTCCTCTATCAGGATCTCAAGGCCTTGTCTTCTGGGTGCTGCCTCCCCTGTGGGAACACAGATTTCAGTGGCATTGCCAATGGCAGCTCACCCTATTTCCCTGCTCTGCCCTCGGGAAATAAGGCTGTGAGACTGACCCACACCACTCTGGGGGAGTGTTAGAGGCAGAGTCCGTCAGCCCTTCTCCCCATTTTGATCTCAGTTTCCTCATCTGAGAAATGGAGGCGACAGCAAGGATGTGTTGACTCTCTCCAGGCAACTCTGTCTTTAAAAACATTTGGCTCTGTCCTATGTTTTATTAGAATGTGATTCCTATTGAGCTTCTAAAGTTCATGAACATTCCCTCCTCCTGCACAGATGACCAGAACTGAGCCCAGTCTGGGGAAAGCTGCTTCGCTACTGCCAGGCTGGAAGATGCAGCCTTAGATCCATGGCCTACAGAGGGCTTACCGCCATTGTTTCCTTTTGGGTGACCTCTCCCTCTTTGCATGCAGAGGAATGATGTAAGGGACATAGACAGACCCCGGAAGTTCCCCAGTTTGAGAGGAAGGTGTTAGCTGTTGAACCACGCTTTCCTAACACTCTGAGGGCCCTTCTTGCCAGCACACCCTCTATGCAGCAGTGAACAAGGGAAGAAAGAAAGAATGGAAGGAAGGAAGGAAGGAAGGAAGGAAGGAAGGAAGGAAGGAAGGAAGGAAGGAAAAGGAATGGAAAGGAAAGGAAAGGAAAGAGAAAAAAGTCCAGTACGAGATTAACATTTAAATCAGTGGATTCTGGGTGAAGGAGATGGCCTTCCCCTGTAAGCAACCTTATAACCTTATTTAACCCTTAGAAACCCTGCTGAGCTTGGTCTCCAGCTTGCTGTCTGCTCTCACACTCCAAACACACGTGCACAGGAACACACAGACATGTGTGCATACACACATCCCATCGGTTCTGCTTCTCAGGAGAACCTTGATATACACACACCAGCTAAGAGCTCCTGGCTAGCATTGTCCCCCATCCACGGATGCTAGGAGGGTGTCCCAGCCAGGGTTGTTCCTGAGCGTATCTCAGCATCAGGACAGGCAGCAGAGAGTTCTTGGCCACAGAAGAGTAAAGAAAAATAGAGGGCCCAGCCAAAAGAGTGACCTGGTTTCCAACACAGAGAGGGGATTCAGTCCCATGAGCTGGAGGAGTTCTGGATATCAGACTTGGATAAAAATTTCTAAGACAGGGAGAAGAAAGGAAGTAGGGGAGGAGTCCTTGTCCTGCACTGCCTTCTATAACAATGCCACTCCTTCCCCCGGACCACTGCCCCAGCACTGTATGCTGTTGCTGCCGCCTCAGAAAAAAAGGTTAGTGCTGGCTTCTACCTGGAGTAAAGAGGGGCCCAGGAATAGTAGAGTGGGTGTCTGTTGATCAGATGCCTGAAGGGGTAAGCCTTTGTGGTTATCTCTGAACCAAGGACAGGGTGGAGCAAGCGGCAGGAATTATGGGAGAGCAGAGCTCTGGACCCAATTATGCCATTGAGAAGCCTTGGGGCCTTGGGCAAGTTGCTCAGCATTCCTGGCCCTCAGTTTGTTCCTCTTCAAAATGAGGGAGAGGGCAGTAGCCTCCACTTCAAAGGCTCATTAGGAGGGGTGCATGAGTGTGTGAAGGAGTACGTGCAAAGTGGTCAGGTCAAGGGCTGGTGCACAGCAAGTACTAAGTGTGTGCTCCCAGTTGCTAGTGTGAGCACGGGTCACAGGTCCAGCTGAAGGCTGAGGGTGGTTTCGGAGTGCTAGTAGTTAGCTGGTTCTTTCCCACACCTTGGTCTCAGTGTCTTCATCTACAAAATGGGGGTGACAGTGCAGGTGTGTTGACAGTTCTTTCAGGGAAACCCTGTTTTGAAAAGGTTTGGCTGCTTTACATGGGACATGGCTCTTAATGAAACTTTGAAAGGGACCCTTTTGTATTGGCTTTTGGGGTCTGTCTTACAAAAGCCACAAATTACAATGTGGTCTCAGCCCAGGTTCTACCCTCGAAGGAGAGACTAGTTCCACATGAGGACTGACCACAGCAAATTTCCAGAAACCTCACACATCCCCAAGTAAAGTTCCATGACTAGGAAGCTAGAGAGAGAAATGTGAGATGCCGGAACATTCTCCACCACTGGCAGGGAGGGGGAATGTTGTTTGTTCATTTTTGCAAATACTAGACTTTCCAATTTTCTTCTAACAGTGGCGACTTCATCAGAAAGCTGGAATTGGATGCCCAGATTATTATGAGAAAGGCTGTGGCTTAATCTTCTCGATGTTTTCATATCTGAGAATAAAGAGGCATTCAGCACTTATCTAAAATTACAACAACAGAGGAGAAAAGCCCTCGCAGGTGCTCGGCTGTGATCTGCATACACACACCCTCAGAGCCACGATGGAATCACAGTCCAAACATCTCAGAGTCAGAAGGAGCCTCCATATACCTGTCTTCTAACTCTCCTCCTCTTGATGGGGAACTGAGGCCAAAGGAAGGGCGTGAACCAACATCACCCAATAATTAGTGTTAGCCTTCTGTATAGAAGGCCAAGAAAGCCTGGCAGGGCCAGAGTCCACTTCTTGTTTTTAACAAAGCTATGCCCTCCACCTTTCCTTTCTGGACAGGAATGAGCCAGCCTTAATCCTGGGCCTTGCTGAGATCTGACCCTGTCCAACTGTACTCCTCCATCTCAACATCTGTCCATCCAGCTGTCGTCCCTGATCCCTGTGTGGTTTGCATGCCCCACCTCTGCATTAGTCTGTTCTCTGTCCATGCTGACCTAATGCGAATTCTCCATTCTTTCTCTAAAACCCAAGTGGGAGGCAATGTCTTTGAAGCTTCTTGTGACCACTGGGCTACCATAGCTGTTGACAGTGGTTTCTGTCCCTCCCGGTCTGGCAGCCATTCAGTACCAAAGAAATATACAAAGGCCTACATTAATTATAAACTGGTTGGCCTATTATTAACTAATTCTTATATCTTACATTAACCCATAATTCTTGTCTGTGTTAACCATGTGGCTTGGTACCTTTTATCGGTGAAGCATTCTTATCTTGCTTCCTCTGCATCTGGGTGACGACTACAGACTGACCTTTCCTCTTCCCAGAATTCTGATGTTCTGGTTGCCCTACCTATACTTCCTACCTGGGCACTGGCCAATCAGCATTTTAATGAAGCAATACAAGTGACAAATCTTTACAAGGGTACAAGGCCATTGTCCCACAGTACCCCCCTTTTTTTTCCAAAACAAGAATCTCCTTTGTTTAGCTTTTTTTCCAGACCATTATCCATAACAACTTGTAACCAACACTCTAAACAAAGATTAATATCCATAATCCATTTTTTGGGAATGTGGACATAGTTTTCCAGGGTACTTCCTGCTGATTGGGGGTGCTGATAAACTTACGGGGGCCTAAAGAAAATTTTGAATTATGGTCAAGTCCTGACTGAAGTATCTTGTGAAGCTTGATCATCTCAGCAAGCAATCTTGAGGCTGTTCTGGATGCAGAACTCAGAGGAAACTCTAACAGAGGTCCTCTGAAATGTTGGATCATCTGGGCCATCCACGCCTGTCAGATTCTTCAGGGGGTCTTCCTTCATCAAACCTGATTTTTCTTAATCCAGAATGAATCCACAGCCTCTCATTTTATGTGCAAACAAAAACAAAACCTCTTCTTCAAAGTAACATATCTTTTGACTTAAATTTTGAAGTCAAAACATTTTCAAAATATATGTTATATTAATCCAGGAACATTTATAATCAAATGTCTTTTAGCAGCTGTTGTTCCTTCCTCAACCATCATATCATTCAAAGACAACACAATAACATACAGAATCCAGATTCTCTGTATATTTTCCATCTTTACATGGTTTTATTTTAAACTCTATTTATTTTATTTTTATTTTTTGGTTTTTTGAGACAAGGTTTCTCTGTGTATCTTGGCTGTCCTGGAACTCACTCTGTAGACCAGGTTGTCCTTGAACTCAGAGAGATCTTCCTACCTCTGCCTCCCAAGTGCTGGGATTAAAGGTGTGTGCCACTACACCTAACTACTCTCTTCCTTTTTTTTAAGGACTTTATCTTTTTTCTTTTCTCTCCCAAGCCTACATATATTTTTTAAACACACTGTGACCATTTAGAGGTTTTCTTCATCTTTGAATCTACCTTTACTCTTTTCCTGACCACATGAGTCTTTAATTTGATAAGTAATATGGCTAGAATTAAAGCCGTGGCTTTGATGGCTGGATCTACCCCATTCATTAGCTTTCTTAGAGTCTAGTTTCATGGCAGAGGTACTGGCAGGAGCCATGTTTATTGCCAGAAGTCTATGGAGTTTCAAAGCCTGTGCCACCACTACCAAGAAGCATGTGGTCGGCTATTCATCAACACCATTTAAGGGTTATGTGGTGGGAGCCTCTTAAAAGAGTTGCAAGGTTTTTGCAGCTAAAGCTGAGTCAGGAAGCCTCTCTTAAAAGGGATACACATGCCTCTAGCAAAGAGAGCCCACCTGAGAAAATGCTGCTACCAAGAAGCCATGCTTACCTCTGTTCTTTTGTGTCTAGAATTCCTTCTCAAGCTCTCTCAGGTTTTATGTAGTCATCCATGTTGGTGCCATTTGTTGGCAGTGGTTTCTGTCCCACTCAGTCCCACAGCCATTCAGTCCCAAAGGAATATACAAAGGCCTACATTAATTATAAATTAGTTGACCTACTAGCTCAGGCTTTCTTATTAACTAATTCTTACATCTTACATTAACCCATTATTCTTGTCTGTGTTAGCCATGTGGCTTGGTACCTTTAATCAGTGAAACATTCTCATCTTGCTTCCTCTGCATCTGGGTAACAACTGTAGACTGATCTTTCCTCTTTACAGAATTCTCTTGTTCTGGTTGTCCTGCCTATACTTCCTGCATGGTTGCCCCACCTATACTTCTTGCCTGGCTACTGGCCAATCAGCATTTTATTAAAGCAATACAAGCAACAAATCTTTACAGGGTACAAGACCATTCTCCCACAGCACATAGCCACTGTGCACCACTGGCCAACACAGCCACCGTGCACCCCACAGACACAGACAAATGAGCAGCGATGCGCATGCTTAGCATTTACCATTAATCTGAAAGTTATGTAAGATTAGACATTATCAGCCAGGGCTGTAACTCAGTGGTAGTACACTTGCCTAGCATGCCAAGTTTTAGATTTCATCCTCCAAACTGCCTCAATTTTACAAATTTATCACAGCATAGCAGGCACTCAAGTTACCGTAGCTCCCTCTCAAACAGCACTGCTTACTGTCAATATGTGGGGCACCCTTCTATCCTATATTGGCTCATGTATGTGCCAGAGAGGATGTGTTTTTCTCTTTTAATTCCATAAAGGACCCCTAATTGCTCTGATTCATCTGTGACACATAAGTAACACTCTGCACACATTGTCTAGATTAGTGACAATAAATACCTACTTCTCTTTCATCCCTGGAGAGTTCAGGTATACAATAAAAACACCAGTCATCGTGGTCATATAGTTATTTACAGTTTTCAAAGCATTTTCACACACAAAACTGTGTTTGCTACTTTGACACTCTGCTGAAGGAGGAAGGTTTGGTGTTATTTCCGGATCCTACTGGACAGGGAAGGCAACGAATTGAGATGTAGGCTCAAGAATATGACAGACCACTTCATGATGACCTTACTTCTAGTCTTCCATACCCATCAAGTGTTCATGGAAGGGCTGATTAACCTGAATTCTGATTTTGATAGACATGGTGAAGCATTCAACGACCATGGAAGGAGCTTGTGGATTCTAGAAGACAGCCATCTCTGAGGATGGTGGTTGAATAAAAGGGTGCCCAGGCAGGAAGCTGGGGTATCGGGAGGAAAGTGAATTAGAGAAATTCTTCCTTCAGCAAGACAAATTTGTGCAGGAGAAATCAGCTTGGCTGGGGAAGCCAATTGGAAAAGAATGATAGTAGGCCGGCTGCTGAGGTTCATCAAAGTCATTTGTTGCAGGTAAGCTCATTTTTCACAGGCCAAGGGGATATTTACCTGGAGTACACCTTTAAGGAATAGCCGGCAGATTGAACGGTACAATGCTTTATTATATTTCACACCCTGGTGATTCAATATGATGGAGGCAAAAGGGGATGTGGAGCTCAGGAGAGTCACAGAGAAAGGCAGAAGAAAGAGATAGGAAAATGGCAGGCAAAGGAATATTTTTCTGCCTTCAGTGGAAGATGCTTTATAGTGTACAGTAGCCTGATGGATGGTGTGACCAGAGAGTAGGAGTCCCACACAGGCTGACCTCCTCCTCCCACAACCTTGTCCCTGTCCAGCCCCCTCTTCAATCTTTCCACCATTTTGAAAAACATGTTCATGCAGAGGTTGGAGCTACAGAACTGAATCTAGTTTGGATTTTGCCACAACTTTAGCTGAACTCATTTTGTCTCCAAGCTTTAATTTCTTCCTTAGTGAAGAAGAGAATTTACTCCTGTTTCTTAGGCTTCTTTGAATCCTTAGATGTAAATAGCCCCCAAACCCACCCTCATCACCGGTAGTAGCCTTCCCAGAAGCCCTCCTTTTTGTCCCTTCCATAGTCAGCAAACTACAGTCTGCTACAACTGCCACCAGAAAGACAGTTCTGAGTCCCCAGCATCCCTTGTCCCAGGCTCCCAACAAGCTCCTTACCAGTTGGCACTGCCAAATATCTCTCCAGAGTTCTCTGTTCATGAATCTGTCATTCCCACCCACCTCTTTACCACCACCTTTGAACTTGAGTGCAGATAGGGCTCTGTGCAAGAAGAGCCATTTTCCACCTGCCTCAGCATTCAAAGTCTCAATGGAGATTTCATTCATTTTTCATCTCATTCAAGATCCCAGTGTTATTCATTACCTGGTCCCTTTATAAAAGCATCCAAGTACCTTTCCCTTCACTCAGACCTGATCTACAAACCATGACAGGGAGGTAGCGGCTTTTCCAGTTTTCTCCTCCTCTCTGTTGTTTGGTATGATATACCTGATAGCAGGAACAGTGGCAGCCATCTTGGGATGAAGCCACCGTGAATATGTTAGCCATGAGCAAAAGACAATGGACCAGAAACCAGAAAGGGCCTGGGACTTCTATGATGACTAAGGAAGCGGAACCATCACCCAAGCTTGTCCCTGTCCACTTCTGGTCTTTCTTTTCTTTCTTTCTTTTTTTGTTTTGTTTTGTTGAGACAGGGTTTCTCTGTAGCTTTGGAACCTGTCCTGGAACTAGCTCTTGTAAACCAGGCTGACCTTGAACTCACAGAGATCTGCCTGCCTCTGCCTCCCGAGTACTGGGATTGAAGGCATGTGCCACCACCACCTGGCTACTTCTGTGTTTCTTCTGAGTGAAAGAGAACTCACCCCCCTCTTGCTTGTCACAGTTTTCTACTCTTGGACTTTCTATTGTGTGAGATGAGTCCAATTTTAGTGACTACACACATGATTGTCCACATGCATTCATGGAGCAAGCAGAGCACATAGCAAGGACCAGAAGAATGTTTGCCAAAGAAGATGAGGGGTGACACTCTCTCTCTGCCCTGGTTCCTTCTTCATTCTCTGCTGTCCTCTGGCCACAGCTGAATGCTGAGTAGAAACATTATTGAACTGAACACCTGCCACAGGTACACTGTCCCCCACTGGGGCAGCAGGCACATGCACAACGCCCCCCATGGGGAGGCATGTGATCTGAGCCTACCAAGGCCATTTTTCTCTAGGTGTACTGTATGTGCACATGTATGTAGTAGGCACATGAATGCACATGGGGGCCAGAGGAGAATGGTGGGTGCCCCACTCTGTCAGCCTCTATGGTATTCCCTTGAGACAGGCTCCCTCAAGCTGGAACTGATCAGGATGTCCCTCCTGCCTCTGCCTCCCACAGAGTTAGTTACAACCATGCACAATGATACCCAGCTTTTTATGTGGATTCTTCTGGTCCCCAGGAAGCCACAGAAGGCACTCTCACCCACTGAGCCATCTCGCCGGGCCCCCGGAGGCCACTTTCATTTCACTGTGGCCCCTGCTTCCTAAGGGCTCACATTCTAGAGGACATTGAGAATGTCTTCCCAGATATCTAAAATAAGGCTTGCTTTCAACAGCGCAGAAAGCTGAATGAGTCAAGGGCCATGAGCATATATTAAGAATGAAACAGCGAAAAGTCTGAACAGGAGAAGTGACCTCAAGGCCGGGTCTGGCAGGCTGTAGAGACCTCTTGCAGGTGAGGTTGTGAGCATGGATAAGGAAGTGGGGAACAGCCCAGCCATAGCAGCATGGACCTGTTAGGGGAGGGGTGAGAGAGAAAGATGTCTCTCGTTTTCACATTGCATTGGTTGGGGATGAATGAATATTGCTTGGACACCAGCCTCCTCAGCAAACACCACAGCTTAACCGTTGAGGAAATGGCTATTTTCCCCACATCCACAAAGATGGGCACGGAGCCCAGCAACCCCAGGTAGACAGCATTTCCTGGGAATGAGTCCAGCAGTAGAAAAAGCTTTGCAAAACGCAGGTTGCCATTGAGGTCAGCAGGCGATGTGCCCACATACACTCCTTATTGTCCTCTGGGATCACACCTGTAGAGGCCAGCCTTTCTGCACCTCAATGACCTGCACATTTTGGAAACACTGGCTGATTATCACAACACTGTAGTAATGTTGAAGCCACCTGAGCCCTAGTAAAGAGCCAGAGCTGTCAGTGAGAACTTCCTTGTAGACAGAGACGTGCTTGTTTGTTTCCTGGCCACCCAGAACCAAAATAATCACACAGAAACTATATTAATTGCAATGCTATTTGGCCAATAGCTTAAGCGATTTTTAGCTAGCTCTTACATCTTAAGTTAACCCATTTCTATTATTTTATATTTTACCACTCAGCTTGTGGTTTAGTGGCAAGATTCCAGCGGGCTCTGACAGGTGTCTTTCTCCTTAAGCAGCTACATGGCATCTCCCTGACTACACCTACTCTCTCTCCCTACATCTCTATTCAGATTTTCTGCCTAGCTTTACTCTGTTAAGCCATTGGCCGAAAGCAACTTCTTTATTAACCAATGGCAATAAAACATATTCACAGCATACAGAGAGGAATCCCACATCACTTCCTGAAGATAGCACCATGATAAGCAGAAAACCTGGACAACTGCATCAGTGTGTATGAACCACCTATTACCACATTAAGACTAGTAACAAATATCCCCAAATGCAGTGACTTAAAGCAATAATTATTCACGGTCATTCCTGAGCCTGTAAAACATGGTCTAAGTATGCACCTTGGCGTCTCAGCCTCCTGGCCCCAGATGGCCAATTAGTACATACTATGCTCTGGTCCTTACAAAACAGAAGAAGAGATGTCAAAGAAAGTCATATGGACAAAGCCTTAGTTGTCATTAGTATTGCATATCAGAAACATAGACAAACACACTTACATCTTTCCACAATGTCAATGTTTATTGAATAACAACAAATTTGCAAAGTAAGTCTATTTCATTGACAACAATTTGCCCAATAGTCCTGATTTCCTGGGTATTCAACCAAGGCAAATACATGTTCTTTCACTACAATCTTATACTAATATTAGCACTCAGACCTCACATTGTATGGTAGCTGTGTGTGCATGCATGTGTAAGAGTTACAGAATGATTGAGAGGGGCTAAAGAGCCAACACCCAAGTTCAAAGGGTCTTAAAGAGACCTGACAGTGGAAGAAGGAGGTGGAAACTAATAGAGAAGCAAAAAGAGCTTGGGATGGGGATCAGATAATTAAATCTTCCGGATGTTGTCTGAGAGCAGTAGAGTCACAGTTTGAGTTGAGCTTCGAGGTTGTGAGGGACAGGTGTGGGGCCACAGATGCTGCAGATGTAAGGGGCAGGACTGGGTTTAGATAAATGAATGGGCAAACAGATGACAATCTGAGTGGGGCTTCAGCAGCAGCAGAGGCTCAGCTCAGCTGAAGTCCCTGAAATTGTTGGTTACTTGGCAATCAGGTTAGGTGGTCTGACAACAGGGATGCGATACCATTGTAACTGCAATGTTAGGTGTCCTTCTCTTTCTGGGGTCTAGATACGTGAGTGGTACTCTTCCCATGGTGTGGTGTATCTGATAAGGCCTGGCTTCCCCCGACCCATGGTGTGGTGTATCTGATAAGGCCTGGCTTCCCCCGACCCATGGTGTGGTGTATCTGAGAAGGCCTGGCTTCCCCCGATATGTTTTTAATATGTCCATGTGTTCCTACTGTTCTGATTTAACTTGATAGATGTACAGGGTGGCACCTTCTCGGCTTTAAGAATAAGTCATTCATCAGTAAGTGCCACATAGCTAGTGCTAGGCAAGTGGTTCTGTTCACACATCTATCAAAGTGTAAAGACATCCCCCATCCTCAAAATGGAGCCAAATGATGCTTGTTAAGTGGAGGCTCTCAGGGCAAGGCACAGACTGGAAAACCAGTCCTTTTATACAATGTGGATCTCAGCAGCAATCAAGGGTCACACTGTCTATTATGACATTAGAGTAAGACATGGCCCAGTCAAGAGGACAAGGTAGTATGTGGGGGAACAGGGGTGGTGAGCATATTCATTTCTGATGTACTATGAAGCGATGCAGGAAAGGGAAGGCTATTCTACCTCTAAAGACAAAACAAGCAGTAAGGGCAGAGGTGTGTCCGAGTTTGGTGCAGGATGTCAGCCAGAGGAAATGGGTGGATTGCAGCAAATGAAGATGTTGGATGGGTCATAAAGAGCGGAGGCCCACTTGCCTCTGGCAATGAGACTAGAGGCAGAAATGGGTAGCCAATCAGCCGATACTCTCTTCCTGGGGGCCCTTGTCTCTTCTTGATGAATGAAGAAATTATGAACTAGAAGTAAGAGAACTCACTCCTGTGGTGTTTTGTCTCAAAAAAAAAAACTATCTAAACTGTGACCTTCCACCTCTTTCTTTACAGACTTCTAAGGTCTGTTCAGCTATGGGTCTCTAAGCAGTAAACATGTATGCAAACATACCCATGCACATGCACCTACACATGTACATGCACACACACACACACACACACACACACACACACACACACACACACACACACACTACAGGGACAATACCACATAAGCATTCAGGAGTCTCTATACTTCATTTGGTCATTGTGACACAGATGTCTATCTTTACTTTCCTAGGCCCTGAGGGCTGGGGACTCCACTTTGCTGTCTCTAACTAGCCAGAGCTCTGTAACCAACCACATGCAGGATAAATACCAAAAAGTAGATTATGCCAAGAGAACTAGGGAACATCACTTCTGGAATCAAGAACTGAAGAAATTAGGTCAACTGGCCCAGCCACAATCAACACAGTCCTATTAATAGAAAACGCAAACATTATTTAGGGACAGGAGCGTGAAATAGGAAAGGGGAAGGACACTTGAAGGTGGGTGGAAACTCAGCCTTGTGTGAAAACACAAACTTTAGAGAAATGAAATTGCTGGGAGATGTCATGCCTAAAGAAATGTGGCTGCAGGTAATGACCCTGGGGAAGGCTTCCATGACAAATCAGACCAATTGGCAGCTTCCTGCAGTGCCCACTAGGGTAAAACTTGTGGAACTCTCACCAGCCCAAGGGGAGAGCTAGTTCACAGCTATACCTGCCTTGGACCCAAGGTCTAGTGATGTGGGATTCCCCTCTGTATACTGTTAATACATTTTATTACCATTGGTTAATAAAAAGGCTGCTTTGGGTCTATTGCAGTGCAGAATAGAGCAAGGCAAGAATTCCAAGCAGAGAGTTGGAGAGAGGCCATGTAGCCACCAAAAGAGGCAGATGCCTGAGAACCTTAACAGTAAGCCACAAGCCTCATGGTAAAATATAAAATAATAGGAATGGGCTAATTTAAAAAATGTAAGAATTAGTTAACAAGAAGCTAATAGGCCAAGCAGTATCTTCATTAATATAGTTTCTGTGTGATTATTTGGGGTCTGGGTGGCCAGGAACATGCGAGCAGTCTCTGACTACAAATTGGCATGCCAACATGGGCTGACTACACCCAAGCTGAGAGAGCTTGGAAAGGAATTCTAGACAGAAAAGAATAGAGTTTAGCACAGCTTCTTGGTAGCCACATTTTTTTCCAGATGGGCTCTGTTTGCTGGGGGCAAGCAGGGGTGCTGCAGCTCCTTTAAGAGAGGTCTTCCTGACTCAGCATTGCAACAAAGGCTGCACAGTTTCTTTAGGGGAAGGCTTCCTGGTTAGTGCTAGTTGCATGAACAGTTCTGGCTCTTTCAGGAGGCCGAGCATTTAAATGGAGCTTGTGTGCAGAGTGCTACAGGTTGATTGATGGCAAAGTGGACCTGTTGCATCCCTGAAGCTGGGGTGAGAGCTTAGCTCTGCTATGTTGGACTTGGCAGAGCAGGCAGGCAGGGCCTTGGAGTTGGTCCTAACCATGCCCACTTAACATTTTAAAAAATAAGGGCACTCTTGGTCAAAAAATAATTGCAAATATACAATAAAGACAGATTCAGACAAAAATAAACCTCGGAAGGGGTCATTGTGTGTTTAAAAAGTGTGCATAGGCTTGGGAGAAAGAGAAAAAGAATATATAGAGAGTTATAAAAAGAAGAAAATGGTTTTTAAAAATAGAACAAAGTCTTTAAAAAAGACAGTAAAAGTAATATAAAAGAGTACAGACTATTATGGATTAAAGGAGTAAAGAAAAATAAGCCATGTAAAGATGAAAAATACACAGAGAGTCTGGATTATGTATATTATTGTGTTTTCTTTGAATTTTTTTGTCTGTAAATGAGCTAAGTACAGAGTTTCATTTCATTGTATGAGCTGCTAAGCTAAACCAACATATATACTTTAAAGGTATCTTAACTTTAAAATTTTGATCTAAAGATTTGTTGCTTTGGAAAAGAGGTTCTGCTTTTGTTTCCACAGAGAATAGAAAGCTGTGGATTCCTTACTGGTTAATATAATTTGATCAAACAAGACCCCCTGAAGCAATGGCCCTGATGGTCCAACATCCAGGAGAGCTTCAGGACTGCTGGCTGAGATGGACCTACCACACAGGATACCCCATAAAAGACCTGATTGACAGCACCCCTAATCAGCAGTAAGTAGTCTGGAAAACAATGCCCAAATTCCCTAAATAATTGCTTATGTTTGTTTACATTTAAAGGGGATATGCTATAGAGATAAATACTTTGCATTGGTATGGATCTTGGTTTACTGAAACAAATTTAAGGTCAATTTTGTTATATGTATATTTCTGCTCTTGATTAAGGTATTGTGTTTGTGTAGATCATTTAAAATGTAATGTATAATAGTCAAGCTTGTAGTCATGTTAGGTTTTCTAGATGTACAGAGATATATTTCAGATGGATAATTATTATTCAAACCTTTCAAAGACTAACAGAATATGGCATTTAAAATGATTACGAACTTAGGACTTCTCATGACAATGAGACACATCTACTCATGGCAGCACCAATCTACTTTAAGAGGAAGATGGGCATCAAGGAGGTTTCTTATGGAGTCTGTCAGCCATTTAGAAAAGAAACTGATTTTGCCTGAACTGCTTGATGGTATGCTGTGTGAACTGGACATGCGGGACCCACAGAAAAATGACTGCTGAACTTGCCTAAAGGTGAGATGGTCCTTCAGGGTTCCTGCTCCATGAAAGAGTCTGCCAGACATTCTGCAGGACACAGAAGAAAGCAACTGACAAACTTTGCCATTGCAAGGCAAAACAGATCTTCAGATTTTCTGCTTCATGAAAAAGTTTGCCAGATACTATGGGCCTAGAGGCTGAAGATGATGTCCCAATGATACAGAAGAACTTTGGGTGACTGTCCAGGCAGTGAGATGTCTCTGTCAATTTTAGAGTTTTAGAAGTTGCTTACAATGCATTTCCTGTTAACTTAGGTAATATTATATCTTTCTGAGGTCTTTGATGGAGTTGAAGAATAGATAGTTATAATTATAGTTTTCCTTAGTTATGATAAAAGATAAAATAGATATAAATATTGTAACTGTAATTCTTGCTTAATACCTGTTTTGTTATACTTAATTTTACTATGTTAAAGTTAAAACCTCATTTTCATTTAAACAGAAAAGTGGAGGTGATGTGGACTTCCCCTCTGCATGTGGTGAATATGTTTTATTACCATTGGTTAATAAAGAAGTTATTTGGGGCCTATTGCAGCACAGAATAGAGCAAGGTGGAAATTCCAAGCAGAGATAGAGGAGAAAAGAAGGCAGAGTTGGAGAGAAGCCGTGTAGCTGCTGAAGAAGACAGAAGCAGCTCAAGAACCTTATCAGTAAACCACAAGCCTCATGGTAAAATACAAAATACTAGGAATGGATTAATTTTAGATGTAAGAGTTAATAGGCCAAGCAGTGTTTTCATTAATATAGTTTGTATGTGATTATTTTAGGTCTGGGCGGCCAGGAATGTATCTGTAGTCTCTGACTACAATCTAGATCTCATCATACTGTCTTAACCCCAACTATGCACACACATCTCCCTCCATTGACAATCCACATGATACATTTTATCGTTTTGTTTTTAAGATGGGGTCTCCTATAGCTGAGGCTGGCCTTGAACTCTCTGTAGCCAAGAATGGTGTTGATAACATTTTCCTCCAGCTCCCACCTCCTGAGAGCTGATACCCATTTCATATTTTATTTAACTCTTTTTCACCGTTTCCATTCCTCTTAGCTCTGTACATCAGAGTGAAAGAATGGCCCATAGCTTTTATTTCTGGTGGTCTCCTCCAAGCTGGATGGACGAATGTCCAACTCTTGTGGAATTTTTTTTTTATGTGATAACTCCTTTACTGTGAATTCAACTCTTAGAATACATCAGAAAATTCATACTGGAGAGAAACCTTACAAACATCGGTGTTTTCGTTTTTCTATTGCTGTGAAGAGAAACTATGACAAGGCAACTCAAGTAAGTTCAATTGAAGCAGGCTTACAGGGTCAGAGGTTTAGTTCATTACCTAGTATACATTAGGCCAGGACATGGCTGCATGCATACAGGTTGTGCCAGAGGAGTTGAGAGTTCTATATCTTGATCCTCAGGCAGCAGAAGGAGTCTGTGTCACACTGGTGATAGCTTCAGCATTGAAGACCTAGGTGTTCATCCCCACAATGACATACTTCCTCCAACAAGGCCATACCTAATCCAACAAAGCTACACCTTCTACTAATGTCACTCTCTATGGGGGCCTTTTTTCAAGCCACCACATTCCACTCTCTGGCCTCCATAGGCTTATAGCCCTATCACAATGTAGAAATGCATTCAGCCCAATTTGAAATGTCCCCACAGACTATAACAATGTCAAACTTATTTAAAAGTTCAATGTCTCTTCTGAGATTTATGTAATCATTTAACTGTAATCCCTTGTAAAAATGAAAATAAAGGTCAGATTACATACTTCCAACATAAAATGGCACAGGATATATATTTTCATCCCAAAACATAAGGAAGGGAGAACAGTGAGGAAATACTTGGCCAAAGCAAGACTGAAAAAACTACTTGGGCTAACTCCAAACTTTGCATCTTCATGTCTGATGCCAAAGCACTCTTCAGGACTCCAACTTCTTTCACCTTTGTTGACTGCAACACATTTCTTTCTCTTGGGCTCTTTGCGCTCCCTTGTAAAAGCTCTCCTCAATAGAGGTTCTTGTGGAATTTTTTTCAGCAGAAGATGATTATGCTGTTGTAGACAGTATGGCTTCAGTGGAAATGTCCCCCACAGATTCTCGATGGTGGAAAGCTGAGGAGGTGGGGACTATCTGGAAGTGCCTCTTTGTAGTTAAACCTAGATCCTTGCTCTCTCATAGTCTCTCCTATCTACTGAGGTGTCTGGCCTCTGCTATAAGTCCCTACCTCTCGATGGATCCAAAAATTTACAAAACCAAGTGCTACAGACTGAAATCTTTGAAACTAAGTGAAACAATCAGTCCCCTTTGAGTTGTTCTTGATGCTTTGGTCAGAGCTACAAATAAATAAATAAACATAATGCAAAAAATAAAGATGAAAACCAGAAATTTAAGACCTTCAACTTCAAGCAAGAGATATGGATGAATTGAAAGGAATTGTCTTAGCAGATGGCGTGAAAAAAAATCATGGTTGGTGATTCAGAGATGGCCAAGACAAGGGCCTAAGGCTCTAAGCTACACACTGTGATCATGTGACCTCCAAGGTTCTGTCCAAACACCGGATGTTCTAGAACATTCCCTGGCCATGTCCATGCCAGTGGCTCCAGAATGCTTCACTAGGGGAAGAACTCTTGATGACCAGTTCCAGAAAGTCTTAGACTTTTGTCCCTCCTAGGACCTGGCCCAGGCCTCTACATAGGAGGTGCTCTCATCTGACACCTCATCTGAAGAAAGGCTACCACTGCCACCACAAGGCTAGTATGTCCCTTCAACCTGGGCAAGGACACCCAACAGGAGCCTCAGGGTTGGTCTGGTCCTACCATGTCTCTCTGAGAGCAGGAAAGGGTACAGATGTCAATTATATCTCTAGAAGGTACCAAGTGCCCCATGGAGGGATGGGGCAAGGCACTGTTTTATGCTTTGCTGTGCAGTGTCCCTAGTAGTGGAGTGACTGGTTCATTGGTTTCCTGATCTCAGTTTGAGTTGAAAGGAATGCTGGAGCTAGAAAAGCCAGGGTGTGAGGTTCTGGCAGGGGAAGCTGCTGCTGGTTGTCCTCATTTCCAGCACTATTCAGGCCCTGCCTCCTCTGTGAAGCCTGGTTCTTAGGTCATGATTTGTTTTACTGGGGATCATTGAAGCGAGGACAGAAGCAGTCAGTCCCTACTACTGTCCCCCACCTGGTGCTGAACTCTTCAGTGTATGCCACCTTGTGGCTGCATTGTTGTCATTTGTGAGTGTGTGTGTGTGTGTGTGTGTGTGTGTAGATACAAGTGTGCAAATAGCCAGTGAACAACTTATGTCGTTTTTCAGGCACTATCCACTTTGTATTTTGAGGCAGGAGCTCTCACTGGCTTGGACTTCACTGAGCAGCTAGACTTACAGGGACTCACGTGTTTCTAGCTCCCTCACACCAAGCTTACAAATACACACCATCAGGCTCAACTTAGCTTATTGGTTTCTGCTTTAAGTTATGTGTATAGGTATTTTGCCACCATGGATGTCTGTGTGCCCCATGCATGCAGTACCCTCAGGGACCAGACGAGGGCTTCAGATGCCCTGGGACCAGAATAACAGAAGGTTGTTCACCACCATGTGGATGCTGGGAAATTAACCTGGGTCCTCTGAAAGAGCAGGCTTAACCACTGACCCATCTCTATAGCCCCAAGCTTGACAATTTAAATGTGGGTTCAGGGAGCAAGCTCAGGTCCTCATGCAAAAGGCAAGCATTTGCCAGCGGAGTACATTCTCATCCTGTTGATTACTGAGCTCATATCAATAAAGCTAGGCATGTTCCCATATTTTAAAGCAACCATCCTTTGGTTACACCCTTTTGTCTTTATTCTGGGTGTCACCTCTCTTCTCAGCTTAGAGGAAAAAGATCAGTGGAGTTGTGGATAAAGACATTTAATCCCCTAAAGAAACACTTGTCATGAAAGTATGCCAGCTTAAGGAATTAGAAGCTCGACAAGAGCATCATGTTTTCAGGTCAAAAGTCTGATTTTGTGCATCAGTATTCAAAGGGCTGAAGGCTTTGACCCAAAGCAGACGCTGGAAATGGTGTACAGAGGGATCTGGGGACACAGTACATAGACCTCACCCATGGGTAAAGGCAGGAAAAGGGAATGAGGGTAGCTTAGCAGTCGTGGCCCAGATCTCTGAGAAGAGACTCCACTCCCAAACTCCATCAGTGTTGTGTCAAGCTGGCTAAGAGAGGCCAGAGAAGGCTGTGATTCCTGGCATTTTGAAGCAGGGGGCCTTTACATCTGTCTGCAACTCACTTGGCACCAGGTAGCAAAGGTTAGATATCTATGCTGACAGGCCTAAGGGTACCACAGCAGGCCGTATCTGTTAGGAAAGAGTCGAATATGCACACTAGGTAAGGTAAGGAGTACACATGCATGCCCATGCGTACATGCATACACATACACACACATACACACACACACACACAGAGAGAGAGAGAGACAGAGACAGAGAGAGAGACAGAGAGACAGAGAGAGAGAGAGAGAAAGTGTCTTCCTTTACCCTGGACTAAATGACTCTCAGAGAAGAAAGGACTGGAATAAGCTTGAATTACACCCAGATTAATCTAATACTGGCAGAAGCAACCTTGAGAATTACATTTTGAGCTCCTGTGTGGACCCCAGACCCTCACAGCAGCTCTGTTCACTGCACCTCCGGTCTCAGGCAACTGATGTGGCATTCTCCTCTGTATGCTATAAATATGTTTTATAACCATTGGTTATTAAAAATCTGTTTCAGCTAATGGCTTAGTAGAGTAAAGCAAGGTGCAAAATCCAAACAGAGATATAGAGAGAAAGTAGGTGTGGTCAAAGAGACGCCATATAGCTGCCGATGGAGAAAGATGCCAGCTGCCACCCAGAACCTTACCAGTAGGTCGCAACCTCATGGTGATTCACAGATTAATAGAAATGGGTTAATTTAATATGTAAGAGTTAGCTAGAAATATGCATAAGCTATTGGCCAAACAGTGTTGTAATTAATAAAGTTTCTGTGTTATTATTCGGGTCTGGGCAGCCAGGAAATAAACGAGCAATCTCTGCCCCTGTTCCCTAGGCATCCAGTATCCAAGCCATACCTGTAGGCAGCAGCATCAACAGAAGAGAGAACAGCAAAGAGCATGCAAAAGAAACTGTCTGGATGCCACACAGCTCACACCCTGATGAGTGTAGCATCACATGTGGTCATCAAAGCTCCCAGGCTTTCTCCATGTCCTATAAATGTGGACACAGGCATTTTGGTCTCTGTGTATACAGTGGCCGGCTAGCTCCAGTGAGAGGGAGGAAGTATTGATGGAAGGGTTAGAGCTCACTGGGGAGTCATATGACTTTCCAAACACCTCCTCCGACTCATTGGATCCTCATAACAACTCATGGGGGTGGACTGTTGAAGTAACCTCAATTCACAGGTGGGAAACTGAGGCACAGAGAGTGTTCAGTGAGTTTCCTATGCCACAGGGCGGCAGTCTGATCCTATACTGCTACTGCTAGTCCTGCCCCTCCTACTTCTGTTTAAGGAACTCAAGTGTCCTCGTGTTCTGGGGATTCTGCTCACCACAACCAGCACCCCCTCCCAGCCAATGGATCAGTAATGATCACGGTCACCTTACATGTTCTGTCTTTGTGGACTCAGATGAGCTCTAAGTGAAGATGATGACTCCCAGATCATTGAGTCCTTGTATACTATCATGTGGACAAGCCAGGGTGAGGCTCATCAGAACAGTCCCAGAGGTTTCCAGATGTGAAAGTATTGACCAGATAGAAGATGGTAAGGTCTTGGGCATGAAAGGGACCAGAATGTGGCCAGGGCTGGCCAGAGTCTGGGCAACCAACAGAGAAGCTTTTCAGTGTATCATCCCCTTGAGGATCCTGAGTGCACCCCAGCCAGTTGTCGATGCCTGATATTCACTGGATGATGGGCAAGCTGGTCTAGAAGGCTGATCTGCTGAGGACCTGACAGCCTTCAGCTTACTGCTCCAGTCAATCTCCAGTCAATCATCCATAAGCAAGGACCCTGAGAAAAAGCCATCAAAGAAGGTCAGACTGAGCCTCCCCGCATTGCCTGTGTTAGTCATCCCTCCAGTGAGACTGCTCAGCAGGATAAAGGCGCCGCCACCAAGCTTGAATACCAGAGTTCAATTACCAGAACCCACAGGGTAGAAGAAAACTGACTCCCAAATACTGTCCTCTGACCTTCATGCACACAACATGGCATATAGCCCATCTCTTTACTACATAAATAAACGTTTTACAACAAACATGCAGAGAAAGAGATCGTGGACACACTCCCAATCATAATAATCTAAACAAAAAGAAAATGCTTAGGAACAAACATAGCCAAGGTGAAGGACCTCTAAAAGGAAAACTTTAACCCCTGGAGAAAGATACTAGAAAATGAAAATATACCCATACTCATGGGTTGGTAGAATTAATATTTATAAAATGACCATTTTACCAAAAGCTATTTATGGATTCAATGCAATCCCAATCAAAATCCTCATATTAATTTCTTCACAGATATCGGGAAAAAATATTCTAAAATTCATATGGAAGCACAAAAGACTCCAGATAGCCAAAATAATCCTGATCAGAAAGAACAATGCTGGAGGGATTGTCACTCCAGATACTAAAATACATTGCATACCCATAGTCATAGAAACAATATGGTATTGGCAGAAGAGCAGGCATGCAGACTAATAGAACAAAATTGAAGACCTGGACATGATCACATAATCAGCCACTTAATATTTAACAGAGATGCCAAAAACATACACTGGAGAAAAGAAAGCATCTTCAACAAGGGTTCTGGGAAACTGAACATCCCCATGCAGAAGAATGAAATTAAACCTGCTTTATCCCCTCGTACAAAAACTAACTCCAAATGGGTCAAAAGTCTAAACATGAATCCTGAAACTGCTGGACGAAAACAGGGCAGTACCTTACATGATATAGGTGTGGGAAAGGACTTCCTGAACAAGACTCCATTTGTCCAAGAATTGACAGGTGGGACTTTATAAAACCAAAAACTTCTGTGCACCTGAAGAAACAACCAGGTAAAGAAGCCCAAAAAATGGGAGAGAATCTTTGCCAGCTATACCTCTGACAGAGGATTAATATCCAGAGTATATTTTGCTTTTTAAAGCAACCAGATGTAGCAGTGCACACCTGTAATCCCAGCACTGAGGGGACAGTGACAAGATCCCTGGTGTGTGGCAGCCAGCCTTGCTGAACCAGCAAGCCACAGTTCCACTGAGAGATCCTGACTCAAAAGTTAAAGCAAATAATGATTGAGGAAGGCATCCAGTGTCTACCTCTGGCTTTCCCCCAGACAAGCTCACACAGGCATGTGTACACACACATATATCTGTACACATGCATGAGTATTTGCACTCATAGACAAAATTATGAATCCATCCATGGACTGATTTTCTGGAAAAGTCAGATCCAACCACTTTCCTAAAGCTAGCAACCAAGCAAGATCTTAAAGCCCTAGCCTTTGAGGGACATTCTGAGTTCAAGCCATAACACCAAACCTTAAGCTATCCTTACCTGCCTCTCCTCACACCCCAAATTCCACACACTGAAGTACAAGTCACAGCCACTATACCTATCTCTGAGGTCACAGCCCAGTCTTAGACTCTCCCTGCTCTAGTTGGAGTCTATCTTCCGGGAACTAGCCCTCTTCTTAGTTGCGTGCCAAGGCATGGCTCCCCAAAGCCATCTAAACATCTGCTGTCCCTGTACTGAGCATGCCCCATCGCAACCAGTTCCAGTTACAACCACCTCACAGTGGATCTAAATATTTAGCCTTTTACTGCTGTGGGTGAATCTGCACTGTTGCTAGCACATCATGTCCAACCTGGCAGACACAGGCCTCAAATTGTATAGCAGGAGGCTTCTGGGAAAGGACCTTGCCTATCTGACCAAGGCAGATAGGCTCTGCCTATTTTCCCACTCCTTTTAGACCAGGACATCCCTAAGGTAAGGGAACTGAGTCTTAAATCCCTTGTTCCCGTTCCCATGGCTGGGAGAACAAGCTGTCAACCACCTCAAGCCACAGTATTAGATAAAAGAGAAATGAACTTTTCCCCTGAGCCTTGTGTTTTGTGCAATGGAGTCAGGGCAAAGAATGGCTATACAGCAATTATAATTGCTATTGCTATATTATATATTTCACAGTATTGCCGGGAGACACATCTAGATCACATTTTTCAGCTGCCAGAAAGCTTCTGCTGAGGACAGAGTCATCAAGGGGTTTCTGTGACTCTCTCAAGTCCCATTTGGGGCTCCCTTCCCCAGGCACCAAGAGTTTATAAGTAGCCGCTGACATGTACAGACAGTGAATGCTGGGCCAACCTTTTGTTCACTATTTGGCAGTGTGAAGGCTGACTGGAGTCATTTTGCACCCAATTACTTTGCAGTAAATTTGCCGGATGGTTCTTGTCCTGCAGTATTGATCCAGCATCTCACCTTGAACTTCTTTATTGACACATCAAATTCAGAAGTCAGGCCTGCTCGATTGACCACTTCCCAATTAGGGCATTTATATGATGTCACCAAGGCTCCTTGTCATGTGCCGATGAGAGTCATTTGTCCCGTCAACTACCACCACTGCCCAATCCCCTGCAACCATGCTGCCGTTTTTCTCTGACCTTTTTGGAGATAGATGGCAGTCCATAAAATACATCGGCAGCAGTGTGTCACTTTATCTTGCTGCTGTCTCCTCATGTGAAAGGTGCTTCATTCAACAAAAGCTTCTGCAGTCACACACTCCCCAGGCAGAAGCTCACAGTACATCTCGGCTGGGGCAATGGGGGGGGTTGGCTCCTCTTTCTAGAGAGCACCCGTGGGCCATGCTATGAAAAGAGATGCCTGAGCAGAAACACAGGACCAGTTACAAGCGCTAGGAACCTGGGATGATGGCACAAGTGTCCATCATCACTTAGGTCAAATAGACAGAAGCTGGGAAGAAAAAGCCCACCCTGAGACCAATGTTCTTGGTGAGGATTCTACAGTCTGTTTCTGCTGGTCATCTACAGTCAGTTGTTTCTGGTGATCATCTGCAAATGTGCCCATGGTGTGTGTGGTGGTGCCATGGAATCAGAAGCATAGCACACATGCTCTTAGAAATGGAAAGAATAGGATGGACCAGCTCAGTCTGTGCTGTCTAGTTAGGGGAAAACACTTATCTGGAGGGAGTGCACTAGGGACCAATGTAAAAAATGCCTTTCTCTCTTAGAGTCATGGCCAACATAGTGTGAAAATCAGTGGGAGGAACTCAGTTTATCTTTTTTTACCTGAAAAGATGTCTGTCTATTCAAACCCTGATCCGCGCAATTATGTTCAAGAAGCATTTTATCAAGCCCCTGTCATCTGACAAACCTATGAGGGATACAAACCCCAAATGATGTCACACTTGCCTGGAGACACAAAGGGATTAGTCTGAGTTCAACATTCAGTGTCTACTCAGTGCACTGACTGTGCGCAACCTTGAACAGGAGAGCAACAGCCCAGTGTCTAGAGCTAGGCATCTGGCAGATAGCAGACACATGGGTAGGTAAATTAACACACTGGGTATTCAGAGCTGTTACCCTGGCACAGGCAGAGTAGCCAAGGAAAGGTATCCTAAATCTTTAACCAGGGGCTTCAGGAAATAAGCAAATTACGTCAGAGTCAGTAGAAGAGGGCAATATCAACAGAATGGGTATGCCCTTCTGCAGTAGCCCCAGCTGGCTGCAAGCCTGAGAAATGTTGTCAAATGGCCTAATATTTCAAAGAAAACCCCCAATTTTTGATGAGAAGTCTCCTAGTTGCTAAAATATTGGTGACAATCCAGTTTACAAAAAAATATATGGTGCAAAATACTCCTCAGCTATTGGTTTTCGCCTTTCCCATCAGATCATTCATAGTAGCTGGTCATGGAACTACCGCCCCCTCATGGCAGCATAGCCAAATTGCAGGATGGATTCTCTGATAGAGAACAGATCTATTTTTTCCCTTTGTGGGAGTAGGTAGAATGGTAATGGTGAATCCAATAACATGGAAGTATGTTGCTTGAGGAGCAGGGGTGAGGTCAGAAAAGGGAGGACAGAGTGTGAGGCAGCTAATGTTGAATTTTGCAAGTGTCCCAGTTCGAGGTGGAATTAGACCAGATTCCATGGCAAGAAATCAAAATTGACTACGACATCTCAGTATGAAGGTGACTGTCTTGGTGACTCATAAAACCCGAAAGAACAACCCTTGTGCTGAATAGTTTTATGTCAACTTGACACAAGCTAGAATTATCTGAAAGGAGAGAACCTCAAATATCTCCGTAAGATCAAGCTGTAAGGCCTTTTTGTAATTAGTGACTGATGTAGGAGGGCCCAGCCCATCTTAGGTGTCATTCCTGGGCTGATGGTCCTGAGTTCTGTATGAATTAGGCTGAGCAATTCACAAAGAGCAAACCAGTAAACAGCAGCATCCTCCATGGCCTCTGCATCAGCTTCCTCCTCCAGGTTCCTGCCCTGCTTGAGTTCCTGCCCTGACTTCCCTCATTGATGGACTATGATGTAGAAGTTGAAGCTGAATAAACCTTTTCCTCCCCAAGTGTTTTGGCGTGATGTTTCAACACAGCAATAGTAATCCTGACTAAGACAACCCTCAGCACAGTAGCTTTGCCTGCCATCAACCAAAGCCCTCTTCCTTGCAGTGGCATCAAGAGCAGGCTTTGCTGGATTCCATCAGCAGATCTCAGCATGTCTGGAGTCTCCTGCAGCTGGGGCACAGCAGAGATTGCCCTGAGCAGCTTGTTCCTGCCTCTGGGACTAAATGACTATAATAGAAGAGCAAGGTCTCTGTCCATTTGTTCTGAGCCTCCTCAACCAGATGCCCTGGCTCCAGATCCTTCCATCTCCCTCTGGCTATTGACCTCTTGGTCTCCTTATTTGTTTGTCAGTTTGGTTCAATTTGTGTTCTGAAACTTGGATCTCACAATGAATCCCAGGCTGCCATTGAATTCACAATCCTGCTGCTTGTGTCTCCTGAGTACTGGAATTATAGGCATACTTCACTACGCTTGGCTTATCTCTCCCCTCTCCCTTGTCAAGAGGCAAGTTCTGACAAGCAGAGAGTGTGGGCTCACACCTACTGCTCATATTTCAAGTATGCTGTGCCCCTGGTTTCCTCCACATTTCCTAAGGTCTTATTCCTTGTCAAGAAAGGTTGTACTAATGTTGCAAAGAAATTGGGGTTCCCTTTTAGATTCCTAACCTCATTAAAGAATTCAAAATTAGATTGGGAAGGAAGCTTTATTATAGTTTGAAAGAAAAAGCAGCGGGGTCTTGGCAGCTGCCAAGAGGAGGGAGGTAGATCTGAGGAAGAGACAAAGTCATGCTTTTTAGGGTTCAAGAAAGCAGCATATTCAGCCATGGGGGTCAGCGAACATGGAAGAAGAGTGAGCTGACTAGAGAACAAGTGGAAAACTCCCAGATCGTTAGGGAAATCATATGGGGGGGTGTTAATGCATTTTAGTTTATTTTAGTTAAAGTTCAGAGAATCAAGCAGACTTGGAAGCTCTGACATAAGTGAGGCTCTATAAACCCCCAAATTCGGGAAGGGACTTCTGGCATGTATGGTATGTTATCTCATTAAGAAGTAATTATTCCCCCCCATCTTCTTAGCATTTCTGCAGGTGAATTAGCTTTACTTATGTACTGTTCTAATCTTTGGAGCAGATCAAATGTCATGCTTCTATCCAAGGCCAGAGGTAGAACTCAGATTTGATGTCTTGACCAGGAGGAAATCCGTAGTTTCTCCATTTGCTCCTATGGTCTTTTCAATCCTAAGAAGGAACAGTTGTGATGTTTAGCTTGCTGGCATTGCCAGGTGTTTTAGTTAGGGTTTCTATTGCTGTGAAGAGACACCATGACCACAGCAACTCTTATAAAGAAAACATTTAATTATGCTGGCTCGATTACAATTTTAGAGATTCTACAGTCCTCTATCCTCATAGTGGGGACCATGATGGCATGCAGGCAGACGTCGTGCTGGCTACATCTTGCTATACAGCTCACAGGAGGTCGAGTAAGACACTGGGCAGTATCCTGAGTATAGGAAACCTCAAAGCCTGCCCCTACCATGACACACTTCCTCCAATGAGGCCATACCCACTCTAACAAAGCCACACCTCCTAATAGTACCACTCCTTATCAGATTACGGTGGGGGGAGGAGGGGGCTAGCAATTACATCCAAACTACCACACCAGGGAAATAGGAGGTGGGTCCAAAGCCAACCATGAAGGAGCAATACATTCTCTAGGGCTTCTAATTCCTTTAACATTAATACTGCATTAATATTAAAATGCTAATAGCAATTACATGTGTGCATGACACATACACATAGTGCATACATCATGTACATGTGCATGTTAGAAACAAAAAATAATCATAATGTCACACAAAGAAACACACAAAGTGAACAAAGCAAATGTACTTGGCTAGATAATTTCTTTGTGGGGAAAAAAAGTCGGGGGCTGTGCTAGAAGCCAAAGTGGGCTAACAGGCCTACAGGAACAGAAAGTCATTTGGTTTTATTCTAATGCAGGTGGTGGTTGAATCTTTTCCCTCTTGACTGTGGTATAAGATGACAATATTTTTCGATTAGTTGGTTTTGAAAGAATCAAGCAAAGAAAATGAAGGAAAAGAGGGCAGTCTTTGGCCACTCCAGGCCATGAAGTCCTGGGGGCCTTTGCATAAACAAGTTTTACCAGGTAGGGAAGATTAAAAGATTTGATTCCATGTCATGAAATTTTTGCAAAGTGAGGGAGATTTACAGACTATTAGCCCTTGGCAGGCTAGCTACCCTAGCTATAAAAACAAACACTTCTCGTGTGCACGCACACGAGATGGTGCCAGAATCTCCTCCCTGCCTACCATGGACCTTCTGTACAGATATGGAGAGATGTGTGTTGCCTCTCTGGGCCTGTTTTCTTTCTCACTCGAGGTCCATAGGTCTTTATAAAGTCATGTGGAAGTGAAAGCTCACTAGTAGAGGGGCTTTCTTGAGGTTGGTATTTTCTAGAATCCCCTGAGAGGGAAGTGGACCTGGGCATGGGCACCGAGAGGACTGGAAGGCAGCTTCACCAGTTTTCTGTCTGCTCCAGGCTAGCACCAGTGCTCTGTGAGAGGATATGACCACTCCTAAGTGTGGTGGAGGAGAAGGTTTTATTGTAGATATGAGGGAGAATTCAGTCAGGGGCATCTGGAAGGATCCAGACTGAGCATGGCCGTCAGAATAGACCTGGGCATGGGTGGTGTTAGGGAGAGTGAGAAAAGAAGGGAGGGGGACAAGACAGTGAACCAGCATCTAAGAGTGAGCCAGCCAAGGGGACAGAGAGCACCAAGTGACAGGTTTATATAGGAATGAGAAGCTGGGGGAAGGGCGGTGAAGCCCAGACCCTGGGCTAGAGAGGTTTAGGGTACAGGGTGGGGTGAGAAGTTCTGGGGGGAGCCACAAGTACTGAGTGAGATTTGTCCAGGGTTCCTTTGGGTCGTATCATTGTGTGTCTGTCCTCGCATCTCCTAGTGGAATTCTGTACCCGACTGTCCCTTCCTAGAGACCCCTTTCCAGATCTCAGCTTCCCTTCACTCTTAGTGATTACCCTGCGGCACTGTGTCTGAAGCCTTGGGTTGGATGTTAGGAGCTGATGTTTGCCCCCCTGTTATGCTCTCCCAATGCTTGACAAAGCCTTTCAACTCAGATTTTCCTCTGCATGTGCCCTACTTCCTGCTGAGAACACTAATGATGACGGCTAGAGCTACAGTCATAGCTGGACATAGTGGGAACCTGGCTCTGGTCCACAAAAACAAACGCCTTCCCTCGGACTACATGTCCATGAACACTGAAGCCACATCTGCTTCCGTTCAATCCCTGCTTCACCGGTGCCTTTGCTATAATGCCTGCACTCAAAGCACATGAAAACGTCGTAAGCAAATGAAGACTTCTCCACTTTAAATGGTAGATTCCCTCCCTGGGTTCCTTGTGGAGAGGGAGATATGGAAAGGACTTTGGTAGGAGTTATCTGACTGCCATACTTTGGCCATGTGAACTTGGTGAGTTCTTTGCTCTCAGCAGCCTTCAGGTTGCTCTTTTGGGACTTGGACCAGAATATCCAGGAAACTCCTCTCGATTCTGACCATGCATAGTTGGACCCCTTCCAAGGACACTCGGGCTAACCACATGGCATGCGCATTCTATACTCAAGGGAGTCCCCAGCACCTCCAGCCTTACCCCTACCTTGACGTCTCCTCTGCCCCTCTGTTGCCCTGCTCTGCAAGCTTCTCTGAGATCTGAGGGTTTGCCAAGCGAAGGACTTCCTGAGTCAAAGGCCTTGCTGCTTCAGTTAGTTTAGACAGACAAGGACCCAGAGAGAACTGTGAAGTGCAGCTGGACCAATAAGTCACTGAAAAATCTTGGTACATTTCACATTAAGATACTAGGAATACTGTACTGAAAGGTGGTGCACACATTTCCCTTTTCTTCCATTGGGCCAGGATGCACAGAGCATAGCTACCTGCAGGGGCTGCTGCTCTCAAGTGCTTCCTGCAATAGCATTCCTTAACCAGTCCGTGCTCATCCCTACAGGTAGGTCTCCGTGCATCCCTTAACTAGTCTGTGGTCATCCCTACAGGCCTCTGTACATCCCTTAACTAATCCGTGATCATCCCTACATGCCTCTGTGCATCCCTTAACTAATCTGTGATCATTCCTACAGGTCTCCGTGCATCCCTTAACTAGTCTGTGGCCATCCCTACAGGCCTTTGTGCATCCCTTAACTAGCCCATGGTCATCCCTACACACCACCATGTATTTTGGAATTATCTACTTTGCAGTCCAACTCTGATGAATCATTTATTCCTCATTATTAAAGTATTTATAAATGCTCTTTCACTCAGTCCCGTTTCCTCCACTTCCTCACAGTGTATTGACCCAAAATAGGATTGCTTAGGGCAGTGCTTCTGCCTGCCTTCAGAGTTTTATTTTTGCAAGTGGGGTGTGGTAGCGGTCGGTGGCCTCACAGTCCACATGTTATCCTCAGACTCCAGGCCTGTGCTGGAGGGGGCTTTTTCACCAGCCCCACCCTGTCTGGTGTGTTTAGACTCGCTCTATGTGAGGGAGAGAGATGAGTAACATACATTAAGGAGCTGCTCTTAGCTCCAGGTTCCTTAGCAAACGGCTACAACTCTTCAGTGCGTTCCATACATAGTTCAAATGACTGAGTGGATTATCTCAGGTTTTTCAGTGACGATTTCCTAAAACTCACGTGGCATTTTTAAGATGCCTGGCTGTGGGGTGAGCACATCGTCTGCATTACCTTGCTTTTCCCAACAGTCCAACACTGTTAGTGTTTGTGGTTTTTGAGATGCTGGAACTGAACAGAGAGGCTGAATGAATTGCCTGAAGTCACACAGCTAGGAAAGGACAGAGCTGAGATTCAGAACCAAGCAATCAAGCCTTGGAGACCACTCCTTACTCACCACTGAGTCTCTTGATAATTGAGATAAGCACTATGCTTTTGTCTATCATAGAAATGACAAGCTATAGCATACAGAGAATAAACGACTTTCCCCACTTGTCCAAGCTAGAGAAAGAAAGAGCCTGAAACCCTAATCCTGGGGAGATTCGAACAAACATCTACTCACTCCAGTTGGGAATGAAGTACAGACCAAAGAAAGGTTGCGTGACAGTCCAACTTGGTGAAGCAATGAGTGTTATTGAGGTTGCTTATAGGAATATAATAAGTGAGGGGCTACTAGCAGAAGCAACTCAAAGCCCATCGTGGCATGAGTGAAAGTTCATGAAAGATGAAATTCTGTACCACAGTGTACAACCTGCGGGCAGCTCGACAGGCTGAAGAACATTTTTCCCCACGGCACGGCAGGCCTGAGCCTCTTCCAGGCGCTTCAGCCAGTCCCACTTTCTTCCAGGAAGTTTGTCTTTCAGCAGTCTTTGCTGCTTATTTAAGCTTGGGGAGGGAGGGGCCTAGTAAGTATGGCCAGTTTCAGGGACTCCCTGAAGTCTTTGAAGAGTTCTTCACCTCCTAGGCTTTCCTACAGGATGGATGTCTCGCTTCTCTCCTGTGTCTGAAGGAGATTTCCTCCAAGGTGGAAGGTTTATCTCAGAGGAAACGGCTACACAACCAGTCCTCTGCCAGCTGATCTACTCCTCAACACGCCATACATGGACCCTGCCTCAGTCTGCAACATGCTCACAGGTGAGGAAACTGACCACAGAAGGGCCGTCACTTCCACAGAATCATCTGGGCCCTACTGGCAAGGTTTAGAGTCAGTCTCAGGGTGCTGGGCAGAGAAGAGGAACCCAGGCTGAGGGATGCCATCCATTTTCTCCATGCCTTTCACTCAAGGCTCAGAGGCCAGACCACATGCCCACCCACCTTGCCAGTTGTGTCACTAGACCAGTGGGGGTTTTATAACACTGGGAAGGGGTGGGGCAGAGCCTGAGGAGACAGAGCCCCAGAGTCTCTCAGCACAGTCCCGTGCACCTCCTATCTCCCCTAGATAGACCCGGGCTCTGTCTCTGTTAGCACTCGTGAGCACACCGGCACAGAAAGGAAACAAACTATGTAAGTGTATAGCCAGCGTGTTAGCTGAATTTTCAGCCAGAAAACAAGTATTTTTAAAAGTAATAAACCCTCAGACTAAAAGAAATCTGACGCCAAGGAAAACAGGCTCTTTAGATGTGTGTTGATTACTGTGATAAAATATACGCTCCTCGAGATGACCCTGGGGAAGAAGGGCTTTATTTTGACTTCCAGTCTCACAGAGAGAGTCTAGCTTGATGGGGGATGCATGGCAGCAGAAGCAGAAAGCTGGCTGACCAGGATATTTATCCTCACACAGAAAATAGAACAGGAAGTGGGGCAGATTTATACACCTCAAAGCCCGCCCTCCCAGTGACATACTTCCTTTGGAAAAGCTCCACCTCCTAAAGGTTCCATAATCTCCCTAAACAGCGCCACCAACCAGGAACCAAGTGTTTAAACACATGAACCTCTCGGGGCACATATCTCATTGAAAACCACTGCCGATGGTTTGATAAAGACCCACAGCAATGGGAGAGCCCAGAGTGAACATGACCCTGAGCTGTGTATGCGTGGGGTGGGGTGGGGGGGAGACAGACCAAAGGGCCAGGAGGGTAAAGGGTAGACAAAAAGAACCGGGTCATCAAAATGGTTGGATTGTAAAGGGGAAGGCAGGCTCAAGGGAGAGAAGCCAGCCCAATAACTAGGCTGAAGAAATTTAGGGTAGGTGATGGGGTATACCAGCCAAACCCTGTTAACAGGTAGGGACTGAGGGATGCAGGGAGAACCTGGCAGCCATGTCTACTTCGATAGATTAAGTAGGCATCCCATCCATTTGTCCCAGATTTGAGACCTAACACTTATACCCCCCAGGGCCACCTGCCCAAGGGTAGCACCTCCCACGGGAGGGCAGGGGGGGGTGTGAACCCTCTCTTCCACATCAATCATTATTCAAGAAAATACCCTACAGACTTGCCTTCAGGCCAGTCTGATGGAGGCATTTTTTTTTTCTCAACTAAGGCTCTTCCTCCCAGATGACTAGCTTGTATCAAGTTAAAAAAAAAAAAAGGAGAACAAAACAAGAAACAGAAAGAAAAAAAATCCCAGGACACCCAGTTAACAAACATGACTTAGTAAAGACCAAGGGCTGTGTGTTGAGATCACACCGAGGATGAAGACACTAGTACAACATCGTCCTGCCCCAGAGGGACCTCTGAAAATAGGAAGATGCTTGGCTACACTTAGCTGGAAGCTATAAGTTGCACAACCGTATATTGATGTCCCTGTAATGAGGGCTACTCTGGGAGCTGGCCCCAAGCTCAAGTCATGCAAACCCCATGTGAACGAGGAGACTGGCGAAGTTGTACAGTGGTCCCAATGCTACCCACTGCCTCATAAGGTCACCAGGCGCAGGCCTGCAGCTCTGACTATTTGACCTGCTTGCCAGCCCCTTCCGCACGTCAGCATCATCTTCTGCAGCCACACAAAGAAAAGTGGCCATCAAGCTGGTGCCGGCCTGTTTGCTGCTGCTGGGTGATGGCATGTCAAGTTTAATTGACACAAGCGAGGCTTACAATAGAAGTGACAAAAAAACACCCAGTTTTTGAGCCACCCCTTCACCTCCCTGTTGTGCCAGAGGAAGAGCAATTTCATGAAATCCTGATGCCAAGCAAGGACCTCTCTGGGCTCCACATTCAACTTTGCTTCTGCCTCTCTTCCCTGGTTTGCCTCAAGTCCCTCTGAATGTACCAAAGTCGTCTCAGTGCTGCATGGCAGCATCTGATGGATGCCAGTGAAGCTTCATGACGTTCACGGTGCAGCTGATTCTTGGGCCGAATTATTTATTCTTTACAACCAACTCCTAGCATGCCACCAGCTGCCCAGCTGACGTAGCTGCCTCTAGTTAGCCTCCCTCTGCCGCCTTTCATGCTTTTCCTTGTCTGATGTGAGAGCGTTCCCCATCTCCCCCTCCCCCATAGCAAATGCAACATCTTAGTTGCCCCTAGCTTTTCCTCATAATGGAGGCAACTTGGACTTGCTTGACCCATTAAAGGAAAAAAACCACAAAAGACTTGCTAAAATACTCAGCGTGCCTCATTTTGGTAATTGATTACTAAGAAAGCATTTGTGTTACAAAGCAGGCGTGGTCAGCTTTCCATTTTGCAGCAAACCCCCAAATTAAAATTCACCTCCAGGGGATAATTCCTTTGAAAATAACGTGAGCTGGGCTATTTCTGTTTGTGTCAGGTGCTGTCACCCCAGGCTGGGGTCTCATATGTTATTCTGGCTGCATGAGGAAAGCTCCTAATGGCAGCATTGGCAGCAACAGATGACAAGAATTGCTATGGTGGTTTATGATCTTGAAATAAGACGAAATTGAAAAAAAGTTGACGCCTACTCAAGACAAGAGGAAATCACAAAATAGAATCCCTTCATCAGAATGGTGTATTACACCAGAGTGAGTGGGTTGATTTGGGGTACTGTGCTCAGCTGTGGTCACACTAAGATACGCCAGCCTTGAACTCACTGAACAAGCCCAGCATGATGGTGCATGACTGCAAACCCAGCACTTAGAGGTGAACCCCAGAGGGCAAGAAGTTCAAGGTCATCCTCAACAACAGAGCAAGCTGGTAGGCCAGTTAACCTGAGCGACATCAAACCCTGTCCACATAATGAAGATAAGAAAGAACATGTGCCCAGTCTGCTGCCTTGTCACTTTCGGTTAAGGTCCCTGCGATCTGTGGACATGCGCTTTAGATGTCTGTCTTTGGTTCCTGATGGCACTTACGAATATTGGGACCTCATTATCCTTGGCACATAGATTACTCTTCTTCCTCAGCCTTCAAGGTCTCCCACAAGGGCTGCCTCCTCCAAGAAGCCTTCCTGGGTTTCATCTAGATCTCCTCTCTCTCTCTGCTCCCAGCACAGTGTGTTAGGTACCAATGACACTCAGTCTCTCCCCTTGAATTCCGGTTCCTAGTCACCAGGCAACAGCTTCCTTCCCTTGTGATGTCCAGCAGCTCAACCACTGCTAATCATCAGTGAGTGTTTGTTGAATGGACAGTGGAGCCTAACATCAACAACCTAGCCGCTTCGTCGAGCAGAGACAAAGAGCTAAGTTAGAAAGAACTGATGATGTGGAGTCAATGTATTGGACTGTCTTGAGTCTTTTGGTAAGTTCTTCCTGGTTCCTGACCTTGTATGAAGCCAGCACTTGGCTGCAGTGGAAGAAAAGGGCAGAATCCAGTGTTTGGCCAATTTGAAGGCAGATCCGCACATTTCTTCCTAGACTAGCAGGCAGGATTCCACGGCACATTGAGCGTGGCTGTGCTAAGACAGTGGACTGAGGGTTTAAACTTGCATTCCCTTCCACAGCCCTGCCACTGAGTCCTGTGTGACCTGAGGTGAGTGGCCCATCTCTTTGGATTTCCATTTTGTCACAGGTAGTATCAGAGAGCTACTGAAACAGGTGACTATTTGCACACAAGATTAATCTTTTAATCACACAGAAAAGTGAATTCCCCGTGTGCTAAAGATGTGAACCTAAAGAAGCTTTTGAGATGCACCAGCATGATATCATCTAGGAAAGGTTCCCTTAGAACGTATGCAGCACTAAATTGCCCGCAGATGTAACATGTGACAAACTGCAATGATGCGGGAGGTGGCATATGCTGTGAATATGTCTTATTGCCATTGGTTAATAAAGAAGCTGTTTTCGGCCAATAGCTTAACAGAGTAAATCCAGGCTGAAAGAGAGATAGAGAGAGAGTAGTCAGAGTCAGTGAGAAGCCTTGTAGCTGCCGCTGGGAGGTGGATGTGCTGGAACCTTGCCGGTAAGCCACAGCTACGTGGCGATACACATATTACTATAAATGGGTTAATTTAAGATATAAGAGCTACTTAAAAATACATTTAAGCTATTGGCCAAACAGTATTGCAAACAATATAATTTCTGTGTGGACCACCCTCTGTGCTGCACTGTCTATACTACCCTCAAACATACGCACATTCCAAAGCGAGAGAATGTGAAGCCATGACCTGGAAACAGCTCCACGGGTCTCATGATAGAATGCCAAATGAATCCAGAACTCTCACAGATCTACTAGAAAAGGACAGATGATCGCTAAAGTAGAGAAGGGTCGATTCACATGGAAAGATGTCCAAACTCACTAATCAAAGAAATCACAGCTAAAAAGGATGAGGTATCAGTTCATGTCTATCTGCCTTCTAGATTTGTCAGAAGACACATCGTGAGGACTTTTGGGAGTTTCTGGTGGAGATGAGAATGGACCTGGCTATTCTGTGATGACCGCAAGCAAGCGCCATTTCTATGGGGTCCTGGTGTCAAGAAGCAGAGGTGAGAGAAATGGGGATGGGGGAAAGAGCAGGTGTTCTAAAACCCATGCTTTCCAGACCGTGACATGACACAATCCCAACATCTCCTGCTTGTACCTAATGATACCTCTCTGTGGCTGGGCTCATCAGAAATTCCTGTCCACTGTACCATGACCCAGAGAGTGGCAGCTTCTGTAGCCTGATACTAGCCTGAGATCTAAAGAGAGGGGACCCTTTTCCCAATGTCCCAATGTTGGGTCAAGAGCAGAGCCTCAACTGGACTATTATTAGCAACCAGCCCTTGATGATCTACTAAGATGAAGCCTGTTTAGTCAGGTAATCCTTGAAATGCTGGATGGGGTGGGAATGCTAGCAATCCACTTTCTCAGGTAAGGAAACTGAGGCACCAAAAAGGGAGTTTTCTCACACCTCCCCGTATTTCGCATCAGAGCACCAAACACAGCCACGTGTGCCTCATTCTCACTCAGCAGCCCTCTGCCCCTGAAGATTCGTGAAGGTGTCTCTTTTCCCCCCATCTCTCCCCTTCTCTCTCCCCTTCCAGGGAAAGAGAGAGACAGAAGGAGGCTGACCCCGGTCAGAGTTCATGTGAGTTCACCACCTAACTCCATGCATCTGCTCATCTCCCTCACAGTGAAGGGACAAGCAGGATATAGAGCCCTAGCTGGGGGTGGGAGGCAGTGCCCATCTCCTGCGGCCACCCCTACATCCCTGGTGTGGACTGTCTCACCTACTCTGCTTCAAGTCATGAACCTGGGCCCTCCCAGAGAGCCTACAAATTGTCTTTCCTGTGCTTAGCCAGCGCCTGCACAGGCACCAGGCTGCAGAAAGGATGTTCGAGTCAACATGCTGGCTTTTCTTCCATGGAAACGACAACTGTGGAGGAAGCCATGGCAGGGCATCTACAGGCAGGTAAACACACACCTGTGTGCACGCCTGCTCTCTCTTTCTCACACCCATGCAGCATGTCTGGGACCCAAGAGAATTCTCACCTCCTGGGGTGAGCTACCACCTCTCTCTAGACTCGTCAGTCACAACAGCAGTGCTTCCCCACGCGTGGCATGTTACAGCTAGCGGAGCTTTTCAGTACCTGCTCTTGCCACAGATGCGCTCAGGCATCCACTCAGGGGACTGGAGCCGAATGGCCACTTCCAAGACAGAGGCTGACACGAAAGTGAGGCAAACTCTGCTTCTGCTTTCCTAAAACGTAACAGGGTTGGTTGCCACGCCCTCTGAAAACCACCCCCATCAAGCAGTTAAGATGGCTCCACCAAAAGTCCAGACCCACTGGACTTTTCAGACCCACTGTCCGCTTCACCTGCTGCCTGTAGTTTCTCAAGTGCTTTAATCCACCGTGGTGAAGTCCCAGGCAGGGCGGCGCTAGCCCAAGAGAGAGTATCAGTGATGAAAATGGGTATGTGTGCACAGGCAGGCATGGCTTCAAGGTGTAGCCCGTTTCCATGTTGGCCATCTCGGTGGAGAATCTTTAACCCACTGAAAAGACTCCTGGAGTATAAAGTGGAAGAAACGAGGCCATGCTGTGAAGAGCACCAGCAAACAAACCCAAACACACGAATGGAACAAGAGTCGGTTCGCCGTGCTGGGCTCATGGTTATCTGTTTGCAGATCACCACTAGAGTCTCCTTGCCACGTCACCGTGGTCCAAGATGGCGACATTTTATTTTGTTCAACTGGGCTCAGGGAGGGATGATGAAGAAGTGCTCTGGGAAGCTACTGCGGAACCTCCACTCATATCCCTTTGGCGATGGTGGAACACGGCAGGCACAGACTGCAGTGAAATGAACTTTCACTTCTTGGTGATGGTGAACCTGAACTCTATGGTGACCACACAAGATGAGAATGGCTAGCAGGGTGAGCGGTCAGCGGCCACTGCCTCCTAGACTGTTGATCTATTTTACACACATCTAAATGAGTTATGAGTGACAACTGCGGAGTGATCCCAGCTTATTAGATGCGGGGCTGCCACTTGCATTGGTCTGTAAGCTCTGAGAGCAGGGCAGGCACTGGCAGAAAGCCAAGTGAGAGGGAATGCTACATCCTTGCTTCCTCCATGACACCCACTCTTTAGAATGCCCCTAAAGGCTCCACTTACAGTGGGATCCTAAGTCATTATACCTCAGTATTAGTGGAGGTCCTGGGTGCAAGAAGAGGTGTGGAGGGGAGAGGAAGGAATGAGACTCATCTACCTGGGCACAGACCCAAGCCTGCTCTCAACCCTCAGTAGTGTGGTGACAAGGCTGTCTACGGAGACAGAATGAGGCACATTTGAGAGGGAGTCTATCAAGACCTCTTGCCCTTTGCAAGGGACCCACGTATTAACAATGAGAAGATGAAATCCCATGACTACCCCCAGTGGCATGCTCCTACAGTTGATGCGTGGGACCTTTTCACACCACGTTTTAAATGTATTTCTGTCTAGAAGAGAAAGCTGACAAACCCAGAAAGACGTAATGGGAAACAGAGACTAATACTGCAAGTCAGCAAAGCTTGTCAGCACAGGCACCGTCATCCCTCACCTCTGCCTTCATTTTTATAGAAATGGCTCAGAAACAGAAGAGAAATGTCAGCCACCAAACAAGAAATCAATACTGTGGGAGATAACCCAGCTTAATACAAAAGCCAGGGAGGGCTTCTTCTTCTGAGGACTCAGTGGTGCCATTAATCACATGCCTTGGATGGATTTGGAAGGCCACCTTTCCCAGAAGCCAGCAGGATCCAGTTTAATTATAAGGCCAATAGAGAAAGTGGCAGGAGGAGGGATGCAGTCCCCAGCCTTGGATGACCTCTGTAGGACTCACAGCCACATTCTGTAGGCCAAGACCTAAAGTCAATGTGGACAAGGAGAATGGAAGTCTTTGAGTAAAAAGCCAAATTGACAGGAAAGATAAAGTAGGAAGTACCTTTTAGACTTAAAGAGCCTCCTGTGTGCTTAAGCTTGCATCATGTGTCCATCATCAGGACCATCCAATCCAAAACCAGCATGCTCCAAGCTCAAGCAGCCGCTTCTCGTCAAGTAGCATCTTAGAGACAACCCATCCCTAGACACAGAGCAGGCACCATCCTGGCACACTCTTCCCTCACTGACCTTCACCCCCATTCCGAGGACCCATATGAGCTAGTTCATGGAACTACACAAACTTTCCACTATTAAGCTTCCAGGATGGGAGCTCCCTTCTCGCTCTGCTTTTCTCAACTTTGTTGACTCTTCGTCAACTCCCCAGTCTGCACCACAGGCCTCCCTTGTCTGTCCTCGCAAGGAAGCCCCTGCCTTCCACACAATCACAGATTCCTCCAGATGGCTCTTCAGTCATCTCCTCACAGCTCCTCCTCCAGTACCTGCCCAGACAGAAACACATAACCTGAGCAAAAGCCTCAGGAATCCAGCTTCCTCCCCCTGTACCTCACTCTACCTAACTCCATCTGACTCTACCGAGAATGGGTCCTCCCTCTGGAGAGTTCTGTTAAAACTGGACTTCCTGAAGGAAACTCCAACCTCTTCCTTCTGTATTTATTTTCCCTGTCTCCAGACTCCCAGACTTCAACAACTTAGAGGGTCTGTGGGCAGACAGGTGAGAGCCATCCAAGAGTCACTCAGAATGATTCTTAATCATTCACCTCTGAGGAACATTAATAGATAGTGTGAACACCCTGGCCCTATTCTAGAATGTTTGTGTTAGAATTGGTCCAAGGGCAGGCTTCACGGAGGCTGAGATCTATGGTCTCATCCAACCTTTTCCTGGAACTCAGTGTGTGTTCTGGCAGGCTGTGTCCTACACAACTACACAACTACAGGCACCTGTCGCCCAGGATGGCAGTGCCCTTAGGAGAGCTGTGAAGCACATAGCCTAACCAAAGACACTTCCCAGGGTGACACAACTCAGTGAAGGTCACACAGCTGTTAGTGCCCAAGCTTGGTTGAGTGCCCGGGTATCCTAGCTACTTGCTCGGGGCAATCCGAGTCTTCCACTAGCAAAGAGCATGGCCCTTGCTCAGGCTTGTTGACAACAGACTCTCAGGCGCCTCAGCCTTCCTGGCTGTAGATCTGCATTTGCTAAGGCCTCTGGTCTATCTGAGAATGTGTCACCTTTAGGGAAGCCACACCTGTCACCCCAGAACCACAAGAAAGCTTCTTGGAGGCTAAGCCATCCTTCATATCTGCCACTCCTCGTGAATCTTTCTTGCACATAGTAGGCGATCAATACCTCCATGCTGATTGATTGATTGAAAATTTGTGGTTTGCATTAGACACGGGCCCCCTGAGTGTTGCTGTATTGGAAATGACCTACTTCCCAAGTTCCTGTAATCAGAGATTACTGAAACAAGGGAACCCCCTCACCACAGCAAATGTTGACCCTTTGCAACTGTTGAAGCTAAGATGTGCATAACAATGCAATGTCCTTCTGTGCATGCCCAGGGTCCAGGGGATGACTTCATCTGCCTCTGGTCCCTCTGTAAATAGTATGAAGGAAAAAAAAAACAAAGAAAAATTAAAAAGAAGAGAGAGGAGGACATAAGGGTTCCTTGAAGTGTCAGCTGTCTTGACTTCAGCTTTGGTACTGACACTCAGCATTGGTACTAACTGATACTTCTGATTATCCACCAGAAGAAGTAACATGGACCAGGGGCGCTCTTTTCTCCAAAGCTCCCATTGGCCTTCCCTCCCTGCCGACTCCAGCTCTGACCTGGCCATTAACTGAGTTCACAGCACCCCTTGATGACTATCTTAATTGACTGCTTAGAAGCTTGTGTGTGTGTGTGTGTGTGTGTGTGTGTGTGTGTGTGTATGTATACATATAGGGGAAATGCACCTGTGTGCGCATGTGCAGAAGCCACCAAATGTGCCAGTCTGACCAGCATGTCCCAGGGATCTGCCTGTCTCGCCCAGCTTTCTTCCATGGGCTCTAAGAGCTAACTCAGGCCTGATTTGTCATGCTTAGGAGGCATTAATGACGTGTTGTCCTTTCTCTTTATTGCTTCCACTATCACTCAATGTTTAGCCCAAACACATGTGCACTGAGCAGCCGCTCTTTCTGTTAGGGGCTAGAAACACCAGCCCAGTTCAGCCGGGTGACTCGTCCTTTAGCAGTAGGCAGATGATCCCATGACTTCATCAAATAACACACTCAGATTTCTGGCCAAACGGATAGAACAAACGAGTAGTGGTCAAGTGGATAATGGAGCTACTTCTCTTTAGAGGTCTAAACTTTGAGAGAAAAGTTATGGGCCTTCATGCCAGAAAAATGTGCATAACATACACCCCCAAATTTATGAAACATTTTAAGAACCTTGTATCGATATTTTAAAATAGTTCCCTGCCCTGAGCTAATCATCAGGGGCTGGGGGCTGGAGCCATTGTCCTGGTGTCATTGTGGAGACACCCTAAGAGAACAGGATCCACTCAAGGCCACGTGGGGATCAGTCCCCACTGCTTCCCTCAGATGACGCACCTGAGATTACTGTCCACTTCCTGTCTGGCTTCTTCCTCAAAAGACTCTTTGAAGCTCCTTTCCAGCCTCAGTGACAGGCAGCCGATATGCCCCACTGTGCCTGGCTCAGTTTCGTTTTCCAGAGACATTGTGAACCTTGCGCTCCTCACATTTCTTTCTCCGCTCAGCCACACAGCTATCTCAAGCCAGCTCGGAGCTTGAAAACACGTGTCTTCTGGAGGTGCTAACCTTATTTGGAGTATCAACCTCAGCTGGAAGCCATGTTTTCTTAGTCGCTGAGGGGTTTTTGTTCTTCTTTCCCCCGTAAACCCTTTTGTCAATGCATGGGCATAGAAATAGAACAATTATACAACTGTTTCAATTATCCCTGCCTTATCCTCAAAAATTAACAGAAAGACAGATGCAAAAGAGATAAGTGTGCCATAAGCAAGGTGAGTCTTGTGTCCACAGAGGGAAGTGGCAGGCTCAGAGCCTGAGACGGGGCACATATCATGTGTAGTAGAGGAGGTGACAAGGAAGGGTCCCTGGAGAGAGACTGGGCCCTGAGTGGGCCGCACTGTCTCACCAGGGACAGCTGTGCTGACTCCTCCACTGTCTCGAGGATTAGCGGTTGGAGCTGCAGTCTGAATGAGGCCAGATGTGTCAGAGGAAGCACAGGGTACTGGGATTCAGGAGAGCTCAGCAGACAGAAGAGAGCCGCTGACCTGCTCCAGAGTGTCTTCAGACATCCTGTAGAGAGAACTGCCCTGACTCTCTGGAGAGACAGAGAGTAGAGTTATAACAGGAATTTTTCATCTCTTTACTGCATGTGGGAGAATGCCTTTCTGTGGGGCAGGCAGATGGGATCCAGAGTAAGCCTTCACTGACAGACAGAAACTTTCCTCTCTGCCAAGCCCCTTGACTCTACAAGAGGCAGCTCCACCTCACTTCCTGTCATTTTCCTGACCTCATCCTCGGAGGACTCACCTGGCTTTCCGAGCTCATCTCGGGATGAGGAGAGGACTAAGTACTCATGGGGCCTTCATAAGGACGAACCACAGCCGCCAGCAGCCAGTGAGTCTCTAGCTGCTGGTCCAAGAGCTCAGATGGGATGGGCGGAAGATGTCGGATGACGAAGGCTGAGCATCGCTCATTTGATAACTTCTTTCCAGAAGAATGAAAGTCTTGCCCAGGTAGCAGAGGACCAGACCACATCCACTCTGGCCTGCCCAAAGCGTCTCAGTTCTCCTAGCTGGTTATGTGTCTTCCTGACCTTCCTGTTAGCATGGCCACCAAGGAGGCCAAAGATAAAGTCTGTAAGGGAACTCAGAAACGTTCTTCCTCCCTGCTGAGAAGAGCCCCTTCTACCAAGGCTGCCTTCCTGGGTGCTGTTGAGAAGCTGTGGAGCTCGGAGCACAGTGGCCCTCCTGTGGCCACCAGGCAGCAAGCATGGAAACCAGACCACACACTAGAATGGGAAAGAGGAGGTACAGGGAGCCTGGGTTAGGATTTCCACCCACAAGTCCAATCGCCAGACCTTCAGAGGGCCTCCCTAAAACTAAAATGAACAGACAAATAAGCAGCTCCTTGCTTTGAACTACTGGAGACTCGGTTTCCTCCTGGAAACCGTCTTCACAGACGCACGTAGAGACTGAGGTTGGGAACCAGCTTGATTCTGAGCTGTAGTGTGATGTAAGGACTGAGCATCCCACAAGAGACTCAGAGCCTGAGATGTGAGCAAAGGTTGCCTTGGACAGAGTCCCAGTCCTGTTTACAGTGTCCACCAGCACTGCAAACAAAGCGCCTTCCATAAAAGCCTGACCTGCTGGATAAAGTCCAGGACTGTGGACACCTGACTTCTCTAATCTAATTTAAATTAGGGACCAGCAGGAGGAGATCTGGGAGGCTAAATGAAGCCTGATTAATACACTATAACCTGACCAGAGGTGGAAAACTTAGAATAAGACCAAACCCTTTGGCCCAAGTGAAAATCCCTGAAGTTGGGCTTCATGTCCAGTGCCTACTGAGGGCAAACTATGAGGGGCTCTGGGTGAGCGAGGTGCCCCTTTCAGCCTCTCAGGAGCAACCAGTTCTCAGTAGGACCGTGGTTTCTTCTTAAATGTCACCAAGTCGCTAACTGGCACAGACATTGTTTCTACCAGAGTCCACTGGGTGCTGAACTTCTGTGGGACCTGGCTAGGCTTGTCTCTGAGACCTGCAGAGCACGTAGGTACTGGCCCTGTCTTCCCTTTCTAGGGTCTCCTCAGTGCTACCACACAGGACCTGGCTGTATAGTGCTCAGAATAGTTTTCCTTCTGGTCACTAAATTCCTCCTCTTTCACCAAACACTTACCAAATAACCCCTTTGAGCCAGGAATCATGAGAGGCCCTGTGAGAACAAAGAAATGAACAGAATCTGTGCCTTCAGAGAACCCCCAGTCATAGAGGCAAAACCTATAATGCAATATAGAATGCAAGGTGGTCAGGACAGAGTGAGGAGGAGGAAGGGCTGTCCAAGGAAATGAAAGCTAAATAGAAACCCAATAATCGAGTGGACAGGGTAGGGGTTACAGCAGAAAAGGGGTGAGTGTGTCGTGTGTGTCTGTGTCTCTGTCTGTATCTCTGTGTCTGTGTCTGTGCGTATGTGTGTGTGTGCATGTATGTGCCTGTGTGCACGTGTCTACATGTCTGTGTTTGTGTGTGCCTGTATGTCTATGTCTGTGTGTGTTTCTGTGTATCTGTGTGTGTGTCTGTGCCTGTGTCTGTATGTATGTGTGTATGTGTCTGTGTCTGGCTGTGTGTGTGCTTGTGTATCAGTATCTGTGTGTGTGTGTGTGCCTGTGTCTGTGAGTCTGTGTGTATGTGTCTGTGTCTGGCTGTGTCTGTGCTTTTATATCAGTGTCTGTGTGTATGTGTGTCTACGTGTGCACTTAAAAAGTAGATGAGTGAAAAATGCAGCTGAATACAGAATCACATTAACAATGCAGAAGCATCTGTGATTTGTCCTAAGGTCAACAAGAAACCATGGAGGAGGAAGGTAGAGTTTATCTCAAAAGTTCATTTGAATATGGTTCTGGAATAGAACAGAAGGGGGAGACCACAAGACTCACTGGTTGACAAGCAGACAAGAGATGGCCTCAGTAACCCAAAGAAGAGCTCACAAACTAAAGTTGGGATAAAGAGTATGGAGCAAGCACAAATTTCAAGAACAGAGATAGAGAGATAGCTCTGAAGTTAAAAGCACTTGCTGCTCTTACAGAGGACGTGGGTTCAATTCCCAGCACCCACAACCAACTGTAATCCAGTAACAGGTGATCTAATGCTCTATTCTGTCTTCCACACATGCTGCATACACATACATGCAGGTGAAACACTAATACACATAAAAGAAAAGAAAAGAAATGTTTAAAAATAAAATAAGACTAAGACAGGCAATCCCACACTAATTGCCGGGTTATCTCCTGGGAAGGCTCGAAGAATAGTGAAAGCTGAGCCTGGGCTTCTGGCTTAAGAAACTCCTTAAATATTAGCTCCGCCCTCTCGGTTTGCATAGACTGCCAAAGCCTAGTAAAGACACTGCCTATCTAAATGTACTCTCAACAGACCTCTGCAAACCTGCTTCACACGCTATCGGGAGGAATTTCCCATAAGCAGATCATACCTTCTGCTGAGGAGAGTCATATGGTTCCCAGGGGTTGCAGAATCCATGTTCAAGGTAATAAAAACTTGGAGACTTTGGGAACCAGAGAGCATGCACAGGGAAAGCACCCACATCTGGCAGATCACATCTGCCTATAACTCCAGCTCTAGATCCAAGACTTGTCGGAACTCTGGGTTCAGAGAAAGCATGCCCCTTAAGGGCTGTACTGACTGGTTTTGCATGTCAACTTGACACAAGCTAGAGTCATCAGAGGAAGGAGCCCCAGTCGAGGAAATGCCTCAGTAAACTCGGGATGTATGGCATTTTCTCAATTAGTGATCAATGAGGGAGGACCCAGCCCATTGTGGGTGGTGCCATCCCTGGGCTGGTGGTCCTAGGTTCTATAAGAAAGCAGGCTGAGAAAGCCATGAGAAGCAAGTCAGTAAGCAGGACCCCTCCATGGCCTCTGCATCAGTTCCTGCCTCCAGGATCCTGCCCTGTTTGAGTTCCTATCCTGACTTCCTTCAACATGGACAGCAATATGAAAGTGTAAGCCAAACAAACCCTTCCTATCCAAGTTGCTTTTTGGTCATGGTGTTTGGTCACAGCAATAAAAACCCTAACTAGGACAGGGCTGATGGGAATATGCCACACTGCACCTTCTTCCTAAAGGTAATGAAAATGCCCCCTCCTTTCATATCTGTGGCTACCAGCTAGTTCTTGCCACCTGTCCTCTTAGGTCCAAATTCTACCTCAGCCATCCCTCTAGCTCAGGGGTTCTCAACCACCCCAATGCTGTAACCCTCATGTTGTGGGGACCCCGCCAACCATAAAAGTATTTCATTGCTACTTCATATCTGTAGTTTTCCTACAGTTATGAATCATAATGTATATCTGATATGCAGGATATCTGATATGTAACCCCTGTAACAGGGTCATTCAACCCCCATGGGGTCACGACCCACAGTCTGAGAACAGCTGCTGCTCTGGCTTCACGGTTAACTGTGCCTCTGAGTGTCTTCATTATCCCGAAATCAGACTTTTCATCCTCCAAGGTCTCTCTAACTGTACATGGGAGATATTAATGCTGTGTCGGGCCTAAGGATAAAAAAAAAATCAAAACTCAGAAGGCTTAATAAGCTCTCTATGGCCATAATAGCATGGTGGCAGAGCTTAAGTCAAGGAAGTAACCTTTGAACTTAGATGTTGACTCAGAAAGTACATGAGACTTAAAGTTATTCTCACAGTTGTTTGACAGTAGACTGTTTCTCCGAAGGTTGTAATGAGGAAGAAAACCCTGGCCATGACATTTGCCATGCAAACTTTGCTGAGGTCATGAGTCAGTCACCTTGGTGTCTAGCTCTGGATCACCTGTGAGGTCTGAAAAGAAAGGTTTTATCCCCTTCCTCTTTGTCTTGCTAACATGCGGTATTTTACCTGATAAGAAGGGGGTATTGCAAATAAATGAGAAAATTAATAGTTGAATGCTGAGTGAATGAATGCAGAACTGGGTTATTCATTGTCTCCAATGAATGCGAACTCCTGAGAGTTATGTCATAGAAACACATAACTCACGGCCCAAATCTACCCATCCCCTGCTCTACGTCTCCAGTCCTGCTACTCCACACACTCCCTTCATGATGAACACCACACCAAAGGTTTGGAGGTGCTGTGTAGACACACATGCACAAAAGACATAAGCCACATGGCTCCTGAAACTGCCATTGATGAGAGCAGGATGGAGGTGGTTCAGACAGTGCCATAAAAGGAATGCTCCAGTAGTTACAGCTAGAGACATCTGTAAGAGCTGTTACCTGATTGCAATGAGCCCCTTCAGGTGGAGGCACAAAAGCCATTATGCCTGTTAGGGTGGTTTATAGCCTTTGGGCCTTATGTAAAGCTCACCAGGCAGGTGCCTGAATTACCCTGAGGGCTGGCTGGAGCTCCCTCCCCCTTGTTCTGTTTCTTTTCCTGAGGGAAGGTTTCCCTCCTGACAATTCAATGCAATGTAGGGGCAGTGATGTGGCTGTTCCCCCAAAGTCATTCACCTAGCATACCCTGTCAGCCCCAGGGTTTAGATAAAAAAAAAACTGGAGGTTCCTGAAAATCCAAGGGAGCCAAACAAAGGTTAGATAGCGTGGCACCAATTCTAAGAGACCTTTCTTGACTCTCAAGCTACACCCCAGGAAGTAACTAGCCTTCCTTTCTCCCAGCACACTTGAGACCACACTGACACAGTGATTATCCTCCTGACTGAACAGCTACAGGTTATAACTTTTTAATCTTCTTCTAGAATTGAAAAGAGACTTTGGAGCAACAATTACATTAACTATACATTGAGCAGATAATAAGTGAAGGGTGCACTGAATCCTGCCTAGGATGTAGTGTGCCCCTAAATTCCAAAAGATTTTGCAAATACGGGGGGAAATAGTTGGTCAGTTCTTAAGCGTAAGAGTAGTGCTGGTTAGTTTTTGTCCATGCTACAAGATAAGGGCACCTGGGAAGAAAGAAGCTTGAGAAAAAGTATTGAGAAAATACCTCCACCAGACTGGCATGTAAGCATGTCTGTGGGGCATTTTCTTGATTAATGATTGATGTGGGAGGGCCCAGATCACTGTGGGCAAAGCCACCCTTGGGCTGGTGGCCTTGGATTATATAAGAAATAGGCCAAGCAATGTTACTACCTGTACAATTTCATGTTGGTATGTCCCCACCCAGAAACCTCAGAGACCAAGATAATCAAGGTGACTTCCACACTCCTGCTACTCAAACTACACTCGCAGCTGTGCACATGTTAGCTTTGGGGTGCCATCTGTCCTCCCTGAGAGAGCCCATCCTGCCCCAGATTCTTGTCCTCCTCATGGCCATCACCTGCCTTACCAATGAACTGAACAGGTTGTACTGGTCCCCAAAAGGCAGGAACTCCCCCACTCCCCCGCCATTGCCTCCAGGTCCACACATTTCTTCCAACCCTGGTCTTGAACCAAACAAAAACTGCTTTCAACCCTAATAACCCTCCTTACAAGAAGAGAAGCTGGCGCAGGACTTGTTGCTGTCCAAGGTGCTGAAAAAGTGCCCGTCGTAGGCTCGGCACTAAATAAGACAATTAGACCATCTAATTCTAAGAAAGGGGACAGGAAGGTCATCAGAGTCAGGAAATAAAGTGAGAAACGTCGTCCTCTAGACTCAAGTCAACCTAGCAGTCATTGAATAACAATAACAACGGTCACCTGCACTGGGCCCACACAAAACAGGCCTTATCAACAGTCAGTTATGGATCCAGGAGGAGCCTATGGGACCCAGCCCTTTACTATTGACTAGTGATAGGTAATGGGAAATGAGGGATACTTGCCCTCAGCTGTGGACCTACTGCTGATCCCACCAACTCCAAACAGAGAGCTCCAAACCTATGGTCATACCAATGGCCCTGGTTGAATTTAGTTGGTCACAAAACAAAACAAATAGACATGGACATGAGGAAAATATTTGTGGAGAGAGTGGGGTGAGCAGAGGTATTACAGAGATGAGAGGAGTTGGGGAAGAGGGTTGGGAGAGAAAGTGGTCAATATGCATTATGTACATATGTGAAATTATCTAAGAACAAATCTGAATAATAAAGGAAATTATGATAAGTTGCTTTTAATTAAGAAAACAAAAAAAAATCAGGAGAGATATTTCCTCAGTGTGCTGTCCCCAGTGCCCTGGGTACCTTTAATCGATTGCTGTGAGTCTTTCATGGGTGTGTTAACTTGTGGTGGTTTGATGTTCATTTGCTTAATTACCTGCTGGCTTGTTTTAAAGGATAAAGATCAGTTTGCCAGGTGTCAGTGGTGTGAAAGAAAAGAGGCACTATTAGGAGGTATGCCTTGTGGGGAGTCAGTGTGGCCTTGTTGGAGGAAGTGTGTCATTGTTGAGGTGGGCTTTGAGGTCTCCTGTGCCCAAGCTATGCCCAGTGTCACAGTTCACTTCCTGTTGCCTGCAGAACTCTCAGTTCCTTCTCCAGCACCATGTCTGACTCCATGTCCTACCATGATAATAATGGACTAAACCTCTGAAACTATAAGTCAACTCCAGTGAAATGTTTTCCTTTATAAGAGTTGCTGTGATCACGGTGTCTCTTCACAGCAATAGAAACCCTAAGACACCTGGGAAGTACATAACACATGTGGCTCCATTCTGGTTTAGTCTGGCTTGCTTGGGTCTAGTACAGAAGCTCAGTCCAAAACAATGGCCTCTTAGAAGTTTTATTCAACAATATAATAATATAATAAAACAAATTAAAAATAAACACAAAAGTCAGTATAAAAGAGATTTCCCGAGACTATGTAATATCTGCTCTCTTAGCAATTCTCAGAATGTGTCCTCAGTCTCCACTAGGAATAATATCTCTCTAGGTTGCTAACAGGAACCTTTTAGCCTTTGACAGATGATAGCTCCAGTCCATTCATCCCACTGTCCGAGGACCTGGTCACCACCATTCTGCTCTCTGCTTATTGAATTTTGTAGACACTGTAAATTCTGAGCTCATGAGTGTTCTTTTCCGCATCTAGGTTATTTCACTTCGTACAGCATTCCATAGGTTCATATGTGCGTAAAGACAATATGTAAAGGTATGAGTGTATATGTGTGTGTGTATATATGTGTGTGTGTCTGTGTGTGTGTTGATTTAGATTGTATTTAGATTGATTTCATTTTCTTGGACATTTTGAAAAATGCTACAATAAGCACAGATATGTAGATCTCTCTTTGACACACTGCCTTTATTTCTTTGGCTATACAGCACTAGTGGAGCTGCTGGATCATACCATAGTTTGGGGGGCCCTCATGCTGCTTTCTGTAACAGCTGTACTGATTTACACACCCACCAACAGTGTACAAGTGTTTGTTTCCCTCCACATCCCTGCCAATACTTGGTAACTTTTGTCTCTTTGATGAAAGTCATTCTAACAGGTGTGAAGTGATGTTGATTTGTATTTGTCTTTGCTTATAGTGCCCTTGTCTGGGCTTGATGTCAGAGAAATGATGACCTCATAAAACGTGTTTGTTTCTTCTGCTTCATTTTTTGGGGCAAAGTTTGAGAATGATAAGCATTAGTTCTTTAAATGATGACAGAATTCACCAGAGAAATCATTAGTCTCTAGGCTTTTCTTTGTTGAGAGATGTTTATTACTTGGGTAGCGACCTTAGTTGTTATTGGTTTGCTTAAATCTTCTATTTCTTTATAATTCAGATAACTTTGGAGGTGTATGCACACACATGCAAATACACACACACAACTGCATACTGTGTGCATGTGTGTGCAAGTGCACTTACATATGTGTGAAAGCCAGAGGTCAACATAGGTATCTTCCTTTTTTATTGTCCGCCTTGCTTTTTGACCATGGTCTCTCACTGAATCTGGAGCTCATGCACTAGCTAGACTAGCTGGCCAGCAAGCCTACAGAATCCGCATGTCTGTGCCTCCCCAGCACTTGGAGTTATAGATGAGAGTTACTGCAATACGGCTTATACATGGATATTAGGGATATGAACTCAGATCCTTAACTTTTCTCAGCAAGCACTTCATTAGACATCTCCCTAGTCCAAAGTTGGTTTTTTTAATTTATAAGAGGAAGAAGACAGTCGGTGCTCATTTCTAAATTTGTACATGCCTTGTATCAGTGCCTCCCCCAAATAAATTCAGAAATGGGGATTTACAGGAAGTATTCCCATCTGGGGGAACAAGCAAGGGAGCCCCACTGTACAAAGCATAGAACTGAATGACTTCTTCAGAAAAGCACTGCACAGAGAACTCTGACCCCAGGAAAGCCCTTGGCCCACACATAGACACAGCATCAGCTGTCCCACAAGTGGGCACAATGGGGGAACAAGGTGGACAGAGCAAACTCAGTTGAGAGCCATCAGTGGGCAACTAGGACTGTGTGGAGAGGTGAGTGCTTTGGACTAACGGGAGTAGATGGGGCCTCCACAAAGTGTCCACCGCACATAGTCACTCTAGAAGACAGGGAGGCCAAAGAAACTGGCCAAGTCAGCAAAAAGGACCTAGCCAAAGGACAGTGATGCCCATTAGGCTGCTGGAAATTGAACCTCGACGCTTTTATACTCTGTAACAACTTCTGCAAGTATTTTTAATCTTCACATTCAAATTAATATGGTTTTGGCTGCCTGGTATGGATCAATAGTGTACTAAATATGGATTTACACACAAATAGCTCCACAAGCCTATGTGGTCAATAATACATGTTATTAAAGCTCCCTAAATACGTATTTACAAACGAAACCAAGGAGTCAGCCTTTTAAGGGTTCCCTTGTACCTCCTGGAGCACTAATCCACAGGGCAAGGAAAAAGAACTGGGATTTATGTTGACCAACTGTTCAGTTTTTTGTTTTGATTTGGTTGGGCTTGAGGTTTTACATTTTGGGTTTTTTGTGTGTGGGGGGGGTTCTGTTTTGTTTTGTCTTGTTTTGCAGATCAAGATATCTGCAAAAAGAAGGGCATCAAATCAGAGGTTTGTCCCCTAAATATTAATAAAACTGGCCCACCGATAGAGTGTACTCTTGACCCTATAGTTGTGTCCTTGAAGAATCTAAAGCTTTGGGGAACAAATGGGCTTTCCATTGATGCGCTAAAACACCATGGCTGAGGAAACTTAGAAAAGGACTTATTCAGACTTACAGTCCCAGAGGGTTAGAATCCACGATGGCAGAGCCAAGACATGGCAGCAGAAACAGGAAGCTGAGAGCTCACATCCTAAACTGCAAAACAAAGCAGAGAAAGCATACTTGAAATGGCATGAGACTTTAAACTCTTAAAGCTTGCCTCCAGGAACATACTTCCCCCAACAAGACCACACCTCCTAAACCTCTCAAACAACTACAGCAACTGGGGGGCAAGTATTCAAATGCCCAAGACTATGGGGTACATCTCACTGACTCCACCATCTTTATATAACACAGATAAAGATCCCAGACTGTAGCTCCAGCTCCCAACTCCCTTCTCAGGGCAGTGTACAATGTACAGTCAGAAGAGAGTGCCTGAATTTCCTGATGCCTTTACTTGCTCTGTAAATTAGAGCCAATTGGTTTGCTTCTTCATATTTCAGTTTTCTCTACTGCAAAAACAGAAATGATAGATATGCCTACCTAGTGGAGCAGTGAAGAGTGAGAAATAGAGTTCTCTGGAAGTATTCAGTCTACTGACTGTCTAAAGCATTCAATAAAGGTGACACATCAGTGCTAACACTGGGGACCAAGGCGACTGACAAAGAGTTTACTTGGACATACGGTTTAGAGTGGATGATGGTCATGCAAAGGCTTGATGACACGGGCGGGAGGCTGAGCGCTCACTTCTTGAACTGCACGCACCAAGAACAAAGGAACACCATGCTGTACCTTAAGCAGTGGTTGATGGTTGGTCTGAAATTCTGTGTGTGTCCAAAACACATATGTTGAAACCTAATCCTTGTGGGGATGATATTGAAAAGTGGGTGCTTTGAGAGATAAGTAGGTTATAAGGTGGAACCCCTATAAACAGTATTAGTCCCTTAGCAGCAGAATAGGTGAACTTGACAGAGAGAGTGAGAGCAAGCAGGCAAAGGGCAAAAGCTGCCTTTCTCCACATCCTGTTAGGTGGACTGCTGCTGTAGAATATTATTTTAAGATGTGTTACATTTGCTTATGCTGTGGAATAATTGCTTAATGATGCAAGGATATGTTGCATTCCTTTATGTTGCATTTTTGTTTAACTCTGTGAAACTCTGTTACTTTGCCTGTTTATGAGTGTTCTAATAAAGAGCTGAACAACCAATAGCAAGGCAGGAGAAAGGATAGGCGGGGCTGGCGGGAAGAAAATAAATAAAAGGAGAAAAAGAGAGAGAAGAGACCAAGGAGCAAGAAAAGGAGAGGGAGAGGAGGACATTAGAGGCCAGTCACCCAGCTACACAGCCAGCAATGGAGTAAGAGAGAAAGAAAAGACATATAAAAAGAGAGAAAGGTAGACAGGATAATTTAAGCTAAGAAAAGCTGGCTAGAAACAAGCGAAGCTAAGGCCAGGCATTTGTAAGATAGAATAAGATTCCATACGTGATTTATTTGGGAGCTGGGTAGTAGGCCCCCAAAGAGCAAAATAACAAAGAACCAAAGAGTAAAAAGCAACCAACTGCAGGTTGCCGCCAGAAGGGATGGCCCAGATTAAGGGGTTCCTTCCCACCCTAAATAATCTAATCAAGAAAATACCTCACAAGTGTACCCAGCTGCTTGGGTTTTCTTTGATTCCAGATGTAATCAAGTTGACAACCAAGATGAGCTATCACAAGAAGCATGGACAAACTGGGGCAACTTGAGTAAGTTTTCCTCTGTGTTGCCTCATCTGTTATTTCAAATGAATACTGAAAAAAAAAAAACCTCAATGACATCAAGAGCAAGGCATATTTCCATGCTTTGCCTTCATACTGGAGGCTGGGATGCCACTCTATCTCCTCACTGGAAGCAATTCTCCCTCTCTATGTTTCTGTTTCAGCCTTTCTTACAGGACATGGATCTACTCTGGCTGTCTTTCTTTTGAAAGCAGGAATGAGAAACTTGCAGAATTGGCCATTCCAAGGCTGCTAAGGAGATATTAACATCCACATACATGCGTGCTGGCTTTGCAGTATCCTGTGGGGAACATACAAGACCCCAAATGTTTCCTGCTATCCTGAATCCGAGTGTCTCCATTATACCATCTGCAATTCATGCCTTTGAGTAACCTCCATTTGTTTCTCTTTAGTTACATGGTCAGCTCAAAACTAAACTGGGCCCTGAACTTGTGAGGTCTTTCTTGGTGTGGAGGAAATGCCCCACAGATTAGAAATGTGTTGTGTTAATGTTCAGGGGTCTTCATCTAACAAAAGAAGTCAAGAATTTAAGATTCTCATGATGATTTTATGTAATTCAGGTTAAGACTCTGCTGTCTCTACTCAAGAACCCTGGGACACAAGGGACCCTGGGAAAGCTGCTATTGTACCAGTGACTGGCCAGGGGCAAGTTTTTCATCCCCTACAGGGTTAATAGTAGGATATTTGCAGGGAGGGGGGACAGAGGGAGGAATTTTTGCATCACCATCTTGGCTCAAATGGCCAGAGCCTGGAGTCCCAGAGGCCTGAGATGAGGGGACAAAATGAGAATGTTGGATGGTGATCTTAGGGTGATGGCAATAAAGGCATACTTGACCGGCCTCTGTCAACAGCCAGCCTTGCCAGGTCATGGGACAGGCTACTACACAGTCGTCTTAGAACAATGATCCTCTCTGAACATCTTCCTTGGTTCTAAAATGGAGCAGGTTGGTAAACCCTGAACAGGATCTATCTTAATGTAGACTGTTCTCATCTCAGCCAAGACTCATTCCCCTCAAGAAGATGGAAACCTATGCTAAGGTCACCCAGTGACTTTTCTGTTGCCTCCTACAGCTCCGCACCCAGTCAGTTCTCTAGTGACTTCTCTCTATTCTCAGAATTGCTCCCTACTTGAGGTGATCAAGCATAGCTAGATCACAAATGGCCAATGATGTCAAACACAGTCAAAGCACGCACCAACCCCTCCATGACTCGCTGTGGCGTGAGACTTAGGAGATGTGACCAAGCTCTGAGAAACCTTTCCTTCTCACATTTGTGAAAGAAAGTGTCCAAGGTGGCAACATTACGGCTACATCTCACCTTGGTGAAATCAACATATGTTTGTAGATGTATTCCCTCTTATTCCGTGCACTGTCTATTAGAATTCTCATCTGACCAACCGAAGAGGCACAACAGTTGAAGTACTGGACCAAGAGTCAGGATGGATGTGGTCTTCACCTTTTTTAATCTACATCTCCTGTGTGTGTGTTAAATTGGAATGGATCCTATTGGGTCTAATTCACTGAACTGCTATCAAGACCAGATCAGGTGGTGGACGATTAAGTGGTTGTTAACAGAGAATGTTTCTCAGAAGGAAAGAATCAGAATTCAGGAGAATACAAGTCTGTCCCAGTATACTACTAACTGATCACCAACGGGTCACTCACACTCTCTAGAGTTTGATATTCTCCCATATAAAATGAGTTCTCTAGTATAGACCACACACATCTCTTTTAACTGTGAACAGATATAAAAAAGGGCATTCAGGAACTCTGACTAGCCAAGGAAATCACATCTCAGGCCTTACATGTCCACTAAAGTATAACTGACTCACTCATATCCGATTGTCATGCTGTACCACCACACCTCACTGATGCCTGGCATGTGTGCCCTGAATCTGCTTTCACCAACCTAGATCTACAGGACCAGTTGCTCTTCTTCCTGGGTGTCCTTCAGTCTTGCACACTTGCTCCACAGGTCTTCCTTGCACTTCATCAGACTCTGGTCCCTTCTGCATGCTCTATTTTCTTGGATATGTCTTCCTTTACTGTTCAATAGGACTTCCTGTCTTCATGTATGTGTTGGCACCCCTTGAGGAGAGCTATCATTTGATTTGTCCCTGTTTGTATCTTTAGCGTATGACCAGTATCTTTTACAGCACAGGCATTCTGTGACAGAATGGACAAATAAATAAATATATGATCTTATGACCTACATTTAGAGATTTCCACATCAGAACCTCTACTTGTTTGTTTTTTAATCTACATAATTTCCACTTTAAAACAACTGAAATAAAAGGTATGTATTATCTACTTGCATGCATGGCACCCTTCTAACCAACAGATCTAGTGCCAGACTCCCTTGCAGCTACAGGTGGCTCTATAACTCACTTCTTCCCAATGAGCTACAAACAGTAGCTAGTGGGCAGGGCATCTAGAAACCTACTGAGAAAAAGATGAAGATTCTGCCAACACATGGTGCCTTTTACTTGAAATTTAGACCCCATCTCTTGAAGTGGAGCAGCCTTCTTAAGAATATGGGGACAAGTACCAAATGTTTAAGGATGACAGTAAGACAAAACAATGTCACTTGGCGAATTATACAGAAGACTACTTTATTTCTGGACAGCAGGTTAGTGACTATATTTAATGGGAGAAAATAAAAGATCCTAATTGTTTAAGCCACTAGGATGAGGTTCTGTCACAGAGAGCCAAACGGAATCCTGACTCAGCAGTAATCAGGAATGAACTATGTGACATTCATGTGACTGTGCGTTGAGTACCTGCCGTGTGTCAGCTACTGATACATTTACTATATTGTAAGACAAACCTGAACACAGCTCTGCCATTGCCCTCTGGAGAACTAAGTAATAAAGGCCTTGACAATCCTTTCAGATTCTTCTTTAGTTTTTTTTGTTACTTCTCTTCTTCAAGACCCCTTCAGATATCTGGCCTCCCCAACTAGTGGGTTAAATGTTATGAAATAACCACTGGTATAAGTCAGAAGTGCTTGTTTACTTGCCTTGTCTAACTTAAATGACACATTTCACCCTTCACGCGAATCTTGGAATTTTCTCAGTGATCTTGAATTGACCTCTGTCGTATCTGCCACCCACAGGACAATATCCCCCTTAGAAAAAGAGAGCGTAGCTACTTCCTGCCCCCGAGTCTGTCCTCTCACCTGTACAGTGTGAATGTTAGGCTACAGACCCTGTAGAGATCCTACTTGACATCTACAGCCTACCACCTGAAACAGTGGCTTGTCACCTGAACACACCCAAGCCTTAGCTGTCAAAGAGAGACACCAGCCGGGAGCTGACCACTGCTGCCACTCCTGACCCCATGTAAGTTGTGGTGACCCAGAAGTCTACTAGGGGTTCCCCTGCATGCCTCCATACCTAACCCAGAAGAACTGGCTCCACCTCCACATGTTCTCAGAAAGAGAAGCAGCCCAGGGCTGGACGAAGAGGCATGCTCCTGGACCAGTCTGTGCTCTGGGACAGGCAGCTCCACACCCCTCACATCTGCTTCCCCATCTTTGAAAACCTGATTGAAAGAGGGAGGATGAACTCATGAGATTTTCTTACCATATCAGCTAGGAAGCATCAGACAAGTGCACATGGGGTTTCTGCTCTTGGCAGCATGCAAATACAAATTTTTTTGTGTGTGATGGTGGCATCAAATTGATTCATATTTTTGTGCCTGATTACAATATTTTTTTCAGTAATAATCCAAAAGGCTATTAGGAGGCAAAATGAGCTGAAGAACATGAAAGAAAAGCTTCAAGTTCCCAAAGACACACAGTACTAGTTAAACACCAGTGGTGCCCATTTAGAGTGGGGGTGTCTATACAAAGACTACACTATTTCTCGGCTTCTCACTCGCATCCTCAGAAACAGCTGCTCCCTCCCCAGACTGTCAACCACCCTTCTGTGATTAATCCATCCTCTCAGGCAAGGGTGGCCAGGCCAATGGTGCCCCACCCCCTGCTACAGGGGCCATCTTGAAGCCAAGTTTCTCTGGGTGAACTCCAGGGTGGAGTGCATTGAGGGGGTTAATTACACCAGCCCCGGTACTACCTCCAACTCAGCACAATGACAATTTGGCAACTGTGTTACTGGTACAAAAACAATATGCCAAGCAGCTGGTGGCAGAGAAGTCTGATTTATTAACAGAAATCCTGGGATGGCAGCCAATGTGCCCCTCTTTCCAGAGGCGCAGCAGGGCCCAGCAGTCAACTGATGCGCACCCTCCATCAGGGCCCAGCTCCCATGCAGACAACTGAAATGCCACAATTAGAACTCCATGGCCTCATTCTTTGTGTGGTTAAGTTGTGTCTGGAAGACATGCAGATTGTCTCCTGCCGGAAGGATGACAGGTTAATACGGGGCAAGGGCAAATTGTATTTACCTAGGTGGGGGGGGGGGGTCTTCCTGTACTCAGCAGGCTGAGGCAGGTGTGGGGATGGAGCCCAGCACCAGGATGTTTGGGTGGCATTTCAAAGCCTTGGGATGGCATATGAGGAGTACATAGAGTAACTGGAAAGCCCATTGGAATGAGAGGTGGGGCCCTGAGAACTGAGGGTGGTGGTGTGCTAACACAAAAAGCACTAGTATTGTGATTTTAGCCATGCCACTGTACTTGTCACCAAGGACATATTCACTGGTATCTCTCATATACCAGCTAGCCAAAACCCCGGGACCTCCCATAGCTGACTTGTCCTGGTGGGCAACCAGTAGATGAGAGGCCAGACTGAGGAAGCCACCATCCATCCTGCATCCTCCCACTGACTTCACCAGCGACAGGAAGAGTAGGATCTACCTCTCTACCTCTATGAGATGAACACTGAGATCCACTGAGGGTGAGCTATCCATGGGGGACTTGTGGACCCAGATTAACTCTCTTTAATTCCTCTCTCTGGGAAGACAGCCCTGGGTAATAAGAGGTGGGGGACAAATTTTCAATTAACCTCTCTACTAGCAATCCATTTAATTCTGTAAACTTCTCTAGCCTGTGGATTGTGAGCATTAGCCTCTCTCACAGAGATGCTGTATCACATAAGGCGGTACGTGAGAGGCCTTTACGGACTTTGAGGTTCAGTGTGTATGGAGGGATCATGTTGTTATTGTGTACTCTGGAGATAAGGATTGAAGCAATGCCACCCTGGTGAGCAGAATAAACACCTTTGAACTGAGCTTCAAGCCCCAGCAATGAAACTTCAGAGTAACTTGAGTCACTGTGAACCTTGAGGTGGGGACAAAAAGGCTATGCTTGCCCCTGAGGTCATCATTAATGTCTAAAGTATATAGTCTTCAGCAGTAGTGTGCTTGTGAGTGACAGCTATACCACCCACTGTGAGTTTCCACAAGGAACCTATGTTCATCCTCAGCCCCTACCACAGACATGTGAATTGAACTGAGTCACGCCATGTCATCCCCAGATGTCTCCTTCATTTATACAAGACAATACCTGCCCAACTCACTCATGAGTTATTATAAGATGTTAAATCTGTTCAAGTATTTAAATCCCCTGTGACATAAGAATTATACAGTCAGTCTTTGTCCCTGGTTTTGACACAGATTTCCAAAAACCCATGTAATTTTCTAAGTGGTTGGGGTGATAGAAACATTAAACAGAGCCCTTTTTATTCTACTGATGTGGCTTTTGGCAGGCTACCAAAGAACCTCAGAACAGAGGCTGGCACACACACACACACATACACACACACACACACACACACCAGAATTAGAAGCTTGAAGTTTTTGACTCCAGCCTCATCCTCTAGAAGAGGACAGGGGAAGAAGAGACCAGAGATTAAATTACTAATTCATAATGCTTGTTAAATCCTCCATCAGAATCCCTGAACTACAGGTTTCTGAGCTTCCAAGTAGCAAACACATCCCTATGCTGGTGGCACAGCCTGACTCCATGGGGACAGACGCTCCTGTCCAAGAGACCCTTATAGACTTCACCCTATGGCTCCCCCTCTAGCTGCTCACTTGTGTCATTTATCATATGCTTCCCAATTAGCAGTTGTATGTAAGTAAAGTGCCCTGGTTCTGCCATCATAGCAGATTAACCTAAAGGATCCCTGACTCCCCAATAGTACTCTGAGCAACTGGTTTCTCATGATACTAAGACCTTAGCCATCGGGGGTCTGCCCAAACTCCCAGCAGTTAGTGTCAGAACTGAATTACAGTTGGTACCTGAAGGGTCCTAGAGAGGTTCCTGGTAAGGAGACCCTAAATATTTGGTATCTGAAGTAATGTGTGTAGAAAAAAATCATTTATTATTTTATCTCCTGAATGTGTCCTTGGTGTCCAAACATGCTCGCTACTAATTTGCTCTAGTACTACGAGTTGTGTCCTGCTCAGAAATCAGCATAAATAGCCAACCAGCACAGTGTAAAATTCCAGACTGCTGGAATCAAAGCTGCAAACCAGAGGCAATATTTTCAAGGCCAAAGTTTTCTTCCCCTCCATTTCTCCCTGGGCTGTTCAGATCTGCTCTCCCATTCGGCTCTGTCTCAAGGAACCCAGGTTGTTGAGGTCTTACCCAAGCAAGAACCAGAGCAAGCGCTCCTTTAAAAAGCAAGTACAATAAACTTTGAGCCCAGAGCATTTGTTCATTTTTAATGCAGGTGATTAAATAAGTGATTTTTTTTAAAAGGAACTCCAATGCCTTTGGTTAAACACATTAATATAAATGATTTAAGAAAGCTGATTTCCTAATGAGTTGAGAATTTTATATTGATTCAGTAATTACAAAGCATATTGCAAAATCAATGAAATACTCCTGAAATTCACATTGATTGGCTAGCTTCAAAAGCATCACGTTGAAAGAGACAATGTATTTGCTAGTGTGAATGGGTGCCCATGTTAACACATTCCGTGACGATGGTGGCACTCAGGTGGACCTGGGGCCACTTGGAAGGGACCTGCTCTGTACCCTTGCTTCTGTTCTTTTTTCTCACTTGGTTCTGGCTTTCAAAGCTGCTGGTTAATGAAACATTAGATTATTACTCCCTTGTGCATTCAAGTTTTCAGGTCTTTATACAATAATTAATTAGGATTATGTGACAAGGAGAGAATTTCCACCAGGAAAAGAAAAACTAATGGTACTGCTTTAACAAATGATGCTTAAACTCCTATTGACTCAACTTAATTTATTTAATCTTTCTACCTAGACCACCCTGAAGGTAATTATTCACATTAAATACTTTTAAACTAGTATCTTTTAAGTCTGGGATTTCTCACGTAGCCACTTAGTGTCTAATAAAGTAGGCTTCTTGGGAATGAGTGTTTCAAATTATATTAGAAATGAATAGGTCCTCGGAACACATGCCTCAGTGTTTCTTCCATGTGTGATGGATGGATCACGAAGCTCAGCATTACCTGGGATCTTATGAGAAACCCAGATCCTCAGGGTCTAAATCAGACCTGAGCCCGACCCGGGGACTGGGGAGTCTGCTCCTGGCTCAAGTTCAAGAACATGGGCATCAACCCTTCTGATTTCCCTGTGGGGTTTTTTGTATGACAACTGAGTTGTGTGTTTGCAGGGCTCCAGATAATACACGGAACCTGTTCTCAAGGGGCTTACATTCGGGAATAGTATTGCAGGCTTTCTTGGACCACCAGTCCCCAAATCATGACACATAGACTTATTATTGATTATGCATGCTTGGCCTTCTCTTAGGCTTGTCTTACGTCTTACCCTACACCAGCTCTTTTAACTTAATTTAACCCATTTCTCTTCATCTACATTTTGCCTCAGAGCTTTTTACCTTTCTTTCATTCTGTGCGTCCTCCTTTCCTGCTTCCTCCATGTCTAGCTGGCTGGCAGCTACCTGGCTGACTGGCCGCAGGCATCTCCCTCTCTCTCTCCCTTGTTCTCTTCTGGAGCCTAGATTCTTCCTCCTACTTATTCTCTCTGTCCGTCAGCCCCACCTATCCCTCCACTGCCTAACATGTTTACATATTTAAACAAACACAGTATAAACAAATGCAGCCCACCTTCGCATAGTTAAAGTAGTATTCCACAATATAAACAAATGGAACACACCTTTACATCACAACAGTGTAGGGTAGAAAGGTTTGTTGTATATGGTACTTATTTCTACTACCAGCTAGATTTTACATTTGTCACAATACTTAATGCTCCTGGACTTGGTTCTTCACCCATAAGAAGACAAAGTTGACTTTGATGATTATTCAAAACTGCTTCTGTCTCAGATTATCTCTCTATGGGCAGCCTTGAAAGGAGTGAATCTGTTTACAGAACTTCCTCACCAGCTGAAGTGACCTGAAACCTAGGAACTGGCCTCTCCTGTTTCCCCCAGGTAACTCGCCTCTGGAATGCTGTAGGGATTCGTAGGAGGGAGGACAAACCCAGTGGGGGATGGAGAAGGGGATGATGGAGGGAAAGGAAGAGTCATTATGGAGTCTGATGAATGCAGAGAACTAGAAAAGCTAGTGATAAAGTTTAAAGTCTGCGAGTCTGAGGCCAGAGTGAAAGCTGTGGGTTTTCCTAGGAGCGGGAGCAGTGTCTCAGCTCAACAAGTCCAGCAGGGACATACTTCTTCCTTCAGCCTTTGCTCTCTGGTGGTGTCCTTGATGGGTTAGTGGAGGCCCAGTATCCAGTGTCATCAGCTTCATCCAGGCTATCAACTCAAACATTAGTCCCAGCCAGAAACACCCTCACTGTTAACACCCCCAATCCTGGTCATCCAGTTGTCTAGACATCCCAAATGGTCTAGACATTGACACACACTAATGATAATAATAATAATAATAATAAACCCAGGTGCTTCTGACAGCCCTAGCAGAGTCTGTCCTCTGGATGTAAGACACCAAATCTGACTTGATGATGGAAAGCCACGAAGAGGTGACAAGAAATGCAGTCACATCCCATAGGATTCTGAAGTGCGCCACCTGGTCAGAAGTGTTGTTCCTGTTTGGTCCTGCCTTGGGCTCTCTAAGTCTGTGCCTGAGCACGAAGTACTGGGTGAGGAAGTTTTCCTGGGTCTGGTAGGGAGGGAACCAAGAGGTGAATGTCCACCTCTTGGGTGGTGAGGAACGCCATTCATCTGGAAGGAGCAAAAGAATCCTGGACCAAGGAAAGAAGGTCCCATGAGCTAAAGGGACCAGGGGAGAGGAGGGTATAGAATAAAACCCTAGAGCTCCATGACTATGCCCAAGAGTGCCCCAGCCTGGCTGCTCACCTGGTCATCCGACTCCCCACACTCTCAATACAAACTGTGTTAGAAGAGGAAGAACATTCCAGGGGATAATGTTCACAGTCTGACCTAGAGGGTCATCCTCCACAAGGGTTCTCTGACATGGCTTTTGTTAAAATGACACCATTGAGGACATGAGACTTTTTAAGCAGTGGGGACATCTTTATTTGGAAATTGTATTCTTCAAATGGAAAAGCTCACTTACCACACAATGTTATGGCAAGCACATTGAATTCTCTCGATGATTATGGCATATTATTTAGAAGGGTCCTCAGAGGTTATTCAGTGGCTTTTTATTATGATAAGGACATAGTGAAATTTAGCAGTTAATTGTATTCTCTTAATAGGATCACAAATGATGTGTTCTTCCTATTTGTTAGGCTGAGAACCAAAGCTTGGCCCAAGTCTTGGCTCCTGAGGTGAGTTCCCTGGCCATCCCTGAGTGAGGACTCCTTAAAGCAGGAGTGTACCTGAGAGTCTTCCTCTGAGAAAATACATTTCAACAGAAGGAATTTTTCACCAAATCGTGGAGTATAGACAGGCATGGCAAAACGTGTGTTCTCATTCCTGCCTCCTCCGTCTCCACCACAGATGCTCTAACAGTGTCTGTGCTCTGACAAGATGCTGTCTTCTGAGTCCCAGATGCAGTCAGCCCCAGGGAAGTCCCCACGACTCTACCATCTCAGGCCCTCTGTCCCCTCTCACATCCTTTGGGAATCAGCTGCATATGTGTTTGATGCGAAGGGCTTCTCCATGAAGGATGGGCTCCTCGTCCCTCCTCAAGGGGATGTACATATCAGCAGAGCGCATGAGCCTGGCATCTAAGGCAACTAGTTCAAAAGAAGTTATCAGTAAAGAAGGGGTACTCCAGCGCCTCTTGGTCATAGAGCATGGCTGATCTGAACTCAGCTGGGACACTTGTCCCCTTTTGACAAGGGTTCCCTTTTAAATGTCCCAATCAATACTCATTAGGCATCGCCCACTCCTTATCTCTTCCTAACTGATTTATCCGCCACGCTATAAAACCCATTAAAAATTAATCCTCTAATAGATGAGGCCTCAAACTGGCTGCTCCAAGGTTCCGGACAGGGCAGATGCCCATTGCCTCTAAGAGGTAAGACCGAGAGGCCAGGGTTAGACAGAAAAAAGAACCATGCCCAGACCCACAGTCCAGAAGATTCTAGGGCCACCTGGTAGCAGTCACCTGCCCCTAGAAGAGGCTGTGTGACATCATCCTAATGGCTAGGGAAAGGCTGTGGATGTGGCTCCCTGGCAGTGCTTGCCTGCTGTGCACAGGCCCTGGGCTTAGACACCAGATGGAAAGGGGCTCATCTTCCTAACAAGGGGAAGGAAATAAGACCTTGCTTGAGCAGTTCTCTGCCTCCAGTTGAGCCCAGCTGGAGTGGAGGTGGTGGCAGCCGATACTCCTTACATGGAAGGCCCAGCCCTACCATCTGGCTGGCACTGCCTGACCCATTGGACATTGTTTTCTCTTGAGCATCATCCTCTTCCCAGCCTCTGGGTGCAGACATCTTCCGAGGCCACTTCCCTAGGCTTCTATCATCTGAGTTTTCTTCCTTCCGCTTCCATCATCTGAGTCTGCTTCCCTCAGCTTCCTTTCCTCCTAAGCAATCTCATCACTCTAGCTACCAGTTTTTATAAATTCATTCACTTGGCAAGTAAAGCCGATGTCAGCAGTGCTGTGCACCAAGTGCTATGGTCAGAGACGCTTCACCCTCTCCCTGCTTCGGGCAGTCTCCAGTTCTATAGTGCAGGAAGGGCAGATTTAAATATGTGATCCCAGGGAAGTGTGGCAGGGTGGGGACCTGAGATCATGGGTCAGAGTGATGAGAGGCATGGAAGGAGCGCAGACATTAATTACATCACAGACAGTGAGATCCGACCAGCCACACCTCTCAACCCTAAGAGAAGGAAAAAGAGAGTTTTTGAAGCCTTGAGTGGATGGCCATCAAATGTCCTCTTTCAGGGGCATAAGACTGGGTAAACCAATCAACAGCTCCATAGTGGTAGTCCTGGTACACACTCCACCATGAGGTCATGGGGAGGTTTCTTCATCACCAACATAAGATTTATGATCACCAGTTCTGTGGGTCTGTATATCTCCAAGTACATGTGTGTTGGTGAACTTCCTCCTGAACCTTACTATTACCATGGCATTGCTTATCCAATTATTTCAGAACCTGGCATTAGGCAGGTCCCCTCACACCATAACCAGGATCCTTAAAAGAAGAGAGCAGGGTTGGGGAGAGCGCTCTGTGGTTAAGAATATTTGCTGGGCAAGCATAAGGACTTGAGTTCAAAACTCAGCACCCACATAAAAGCCAGGCACGGTGGCACACACCTATAGCCTCGGCACTAGAGGAAGTGGGGCACAGCGGAGGATCCCTGTGGCTTGCTGACTATCAGCCTAGCTGAAACACTGAAAGCTCCAGGCTCCATGAGAAACCTGTGTCAAGGGAATAAGTAAAAGGGCGATAGAGAAGGCCACCCAATATCCTCAATCCTTGGCATGTGTGCCATGAGCGCACACATACACACACATATATACCACAAACACATAGCACATACCTACACACATACCAGACATAGCTTTTCACTTACTCTCCGGCTCAGAAGCTGATGTGAGAAAAACTCTTCCTTCCCTTTGTTCCAACCTCACACTCTTGCTAAGACGGGTACTCAGTTCATAGGTTCCTGGGACCAAGGGTCCTCAAGACCTGTGACAGAGGGGCTGGCTCCCTGAACACCTCCCTCTCTTCCCCTGTTCAGCCTTAGACTCCAGCTAGCATGCCCCACCTCCCCTGCTGCCTTCCTGGTCCTACGCCTCAGGCGTACAAGGGACTGGCTGGTTGGTGGACTTTCTGATCGCCCCACCTGTGCTGCATGCATTTCTGGTGGTGTGAGAAAATGCATCAACCATCTCTTCCCAGATGAGAGTTCCCATCTTTTCCATAGTGGTCAGCTTTTCTGCTAAGACGGTGAGAGGCTCTGGCTTTCCTTCCCAGGCAGCAAGGCACCTGGCTCACGGGACGCTACTGTGGCCAGTTGTTCCTGCCAAAGGCATCCATCCATCTTCTACTGCACTGTACTGACCACAGACCAGGGCAAGCCACCCCCAAAGACATGCTGACCTTTTGCACCATTTTACATAAGGACTCCAAGGCCAAGGCTCCCCGCTCTAAGAACAAAAAATGGAAGAATTTGAGCTTCCAGAGGCTTTCCCGTCCAGTCTCAATATTCTTATATGGTTCTCAGCCTCTCCTATCCTCTCATTTATTTACTCAACAATATGTTTTAAGGACCTACTGTGTGCTATGTGCTGGAAATGTCAGACAAACATGTGGATCTGCCTCCTGCCCTCGTGGAGTTTATAGGAAGAAAGGGAACAGGCTTGCTTGCGTTTTGCTGATCAGTGTTCCGGAGTGAAAAGTGGTTTTATGGAAGTGTTGCCCCAGAATTTCTGGTCCCCTCTGCAAAGGAGACTTGAGCAGAAGGGCCATTCCAGGACTTAATCTCTGTAAGTAATCCCCAGTGTTCAGTTCTGTTTGCATCTGTCTCCCCTTTCCCTGGCCTGCTCTGCCAGCCCCTCCCTCCTCTGACCACCACAGCCTTGAGCTATGCTGCTGCCATCCCTGCCCCTCCTGCACCCTTGGCCTTCAACCCACCCCTAGCTCGAAGGAAGAACAGCAAGACTAATTTCATTTCTTTTCCTTTGGTGAGTCGATCTGTGACAACCCTTTTTATGCATTTAATTCATTCTCAATTTCTCATAATCAGGGGGAAGGTATCCCCTAAGGTTAGGCGAGAGCTTGTCAGGAAAGGAAAAAAAAAAGCCAGTGTAAATTCACAGAGGTAATCATAGTCTATCTCCACTCCCACTGCCCGTGGAACTATTAACTAATATCGCTCTCTAATCTTTTTTGTACTTATTTATTTTGTAGCGAGAAACTAGCGTTATAAACACCCCTACTGTCAAAACTTGTCATCCCTATTACCTCTAGGCGGGCTTCATCTCTGTTATTCTAATTTCAGAGTTTCTCAAAATTCACAGCCGCTGGAAATTGAGTACAAAATCCATTATCATTTGTATATTTTAATTATGCAAATGAGGCAGCTCAGCTGCGATGTCCGGGACCTGCAGGGATGCCTGACTTGATTCTGGGTGATTACAATTTATCCAGTCGAGTCACTTTAATTGTAACAAGCTAATTACATTGTTTCATTTGGCTTTAACAAAAGAAAAGGAGACAGGAAGCTAGATGTGGCTCCAGGCCCCCAGAACAGACCACTGCCTGTCTCTTCCCAGGCTGAGGTAGGTGGCCGGGAGAGTGGGCACAAGCTTTTGCGGCTCAAGAGAACACTAACAGGGAACTCTGGAGGAAGGGCAGCCAGTGTCCAGGTAGTCAGAGAGGCACTAGCAGTCTCTGATGGCAAGTGAACTTCCACTTCAGCTGGGAGCTTGCCCAGCCGTTAGCCTGGCTGTGGAGAGGTCAGAGTATCTTGCAGAAGGGTCCCTTCTATCCAAGCTTACCTGAACCCCAGTCTCATCTGTGGGAGCCCAGCTACCTTCTCCTGCTGTGAATCTGAGTGTAAAGGTAAGGGCTCTGACTGTGTCTGCTCCTTCCTCGTAGCACTAGAGGCCATTGAGACTCAATGGATGTGTTTTCCACAGTCAGATAGAAGACGCAGACATGGGCAAGAGAGATGAGGACAGAGATGAGAGCAGATCTGAGTACATTTGGCCGAGGGAGGAGGAAGCTTCCGGAGCCCATTCAGAAGGGTTACATTTTTATATCTGTGATGGATGAGAAACATTTACACATTGAACCAGTTGTTGCCTCTCACAGTCATTACTGCCTGCCAGCGAGAGAGAAGGTGCTTAAGCTTACAAGTGTGCTCGATATTTCAGCGGCGTGACGGTCCCAGGAAGCACCAGGCTCACTTCCCTTAACAAAGGACCATTCCTCCAAACAGAGTATAGCAGGAGCATTAAAGTTCCTACAAGGGAATGACTCAGGCTGGCTACAGTCTGGGCTGCTGCCAAATTTATTCTTCCTCTCCCAGCACCAGAACCCACTGTCCCCAAGTCTGGACCTCAGTCCCCTGCTGAAAGATAAGCTCCACACCAAAATGTAGAAATTGGATCCATGGTCAGTGATGTCAGCTAGTCTGTTAACCAACAACCGTTCATTGAGATGGTATTATAACCACCATCTCTGCTTTCAAGATAGAAGTTAGCTCCACAGATTTTCAAAGGGGCAAAGTAAGTAGGCTCAGAAGAGGTCTGAGGAGAGAGAAGGATGGGCAGAATCTGTGAGTACCGTGGTCTAACTCATTTCTGAAGGAGTTAGATTCCAAGTGAGGCAGACACCGAACCAGGTCAAGGCTGATTGGATTCTGTTATGATGGGTTACAGTTCAGGGCTCCCCTAATGTCTGGAAAGAATAGCAGAAGTGAGAACTAACTTAGCTAAGCCAGGGATCAAAGGCAGAGGGAAGGGATTTGCTGCCAGCCTTCGAGAACTAAGCCAGTAAGGTAAAGGGCATTGTCCCGCCAAGTCCACTGTATGACAACTGTGTGTGCACCTGCAGTGTATGTGTGGATATCGGTGAGCCGAAAGAGCTGGGAAGTGGGTGAGGGAGCTGCTGAGCAAGGGGGCCAGCCATCAGCAGGATGAAGGTTCCTCTGCTGGTAGAATGGGGAGATGCTGGGTGCACATCAAGAAGGGCTTAGACAGCACATTACTCTCCTCAGGTCAGCCTGAGAAAGAGATCTGGGGAGAGAGGAACAGACTGGCAAAGATGTAGAAAGAAAAGCTGCAGGAGGCAAAGTCAGATACTGGAGGGGAAAGACAGAGAGAGGAATGTTGGAGAAGCCGAAGCCAGCCCCCGTGCCTGCGTCTGTAGTGCTGTGGACACAGCCACCTGCTCTGGGTTGGAAATTTCTCCTTCTTATTTGTTTGCCTGTTTGTTTTGGAGAGAGGGTCTCTATATAATCCTGGCTGGCCCAGAATTCATTGTGTAGCCCAGGCTGGCCTTGAACTTGCAGCAGTCCTTCAGCCTCTGCCTCCCAAGAGCTCCGGTTAACAGTCCTACAGCACCACAGCCAGGAGCAATTCCTCTCTGTTGCTCAACACACACACAAAAAAAGAGAGTTAGTGTCACACCCAGTGTGGGGTTGCAGGAGTAGAAGACAGGCCAACAAATACATAAGGGCAGAAAGGGAAGGGAGGAAGAAAACGGCACATGGTTGAGATAACACGAAGATCTCCTACTCCCTCTGCTACCTAGATAGTTGAGACTTGTCATTTAAAGAGTCAGAGCCCGGCCTGCTGAAGGAGGTGGGGTGGGAGTTGGGTATCAGAGGTTCCTCTGTGCTGACCCTTCCAGCTGGAGGTCTTCAATAACCTGTGTGCTCATACCTCTCTAGGTGGTGCCAGCCTCTGCTTAGATATTTAGTGCTGTGTTGAGTGTGTGTTTGATACAGAAAGAAAAATAAATAAGGGCTGCTGCTGCCGCCGCCTGGATTCCCCAGCTCTAAGTAAATGAGAGCCAGATGCCCAGTTCCTAGTCGCTTTATCAGATGACTCCATGGAGTAATTAGAATACTTTATGGCATTAACTCGCTGATTCTCATCATGCCCTAGGAGGGAAGCACTCAAGATCATTACCCTCCCCAGGCCCAGGGAGGGCCATAACGTTCTCTCCATGTGCACATCCTGACAACACCTGTCCCCAAACATACTGGAAGGGGAGAGCCAAGCTCCGCCACACACTCGGGGAAGATAAAAGAGCTGGAGCCAGAGTTCTAGGAAAGGGACCTTAGTGATGGAGCAAGGGTCCAATGAGACGCAGAGATGCCTCAAGGGGGAAGGGACTGAGTTAGGCATTAAGAGAATTGGAAAACCAAGGACAAATACTGGAACTACCTAGGCATGGAAGAGGCAGACAGGGAGGGGGACCGTGCAGACCGGCTGAGGCCAACCTGGACACCTGGCACAGAGTGGAGATAGAAAGACATCATGAAGAGGAGATGGGAATAGGGTAGACCCAGGGGCTCTGTGTGGGAGCTTCAAGAAAGCATCTTCTAACCCTCTATTGCTCATCAAAGTCTTCCCCATTTGGGAACAAATCTTAAGCCCTCTTCATTCCTGGAAAAGATGACTTCAGAGCTCACATTAATCGGCTATTGATCAGTAGCTGAATTCTGGAGAGTAAATGGCCCTAGGGTTCATAGTGAGGAGTCTCTGGGACTGGATTCCAGATACCTGACTCTCACTGCTAAGGTACCTTCATTTCTCCCCTCCGAATTCTTCCTCATACTTGACAGGAGCCATAATAATGGATCAACAGGCACTTGTTTTTATGCTCACTAATTCTCTGGTCCAAGTAAGTAAAGGAGCTATTAGGTGCCAGAACCACACTGTGGGCATCCTGTGGAGCCTAACACAAGACTACAGGATGGCACCATCCAGCTTGACGAGATTATGCGCAATGCACTATGGCATGGCCACAAGATATGGAAATTTTGGTAGAAGACACAGCAAACCTCCAGGGCCTGTTCATGGAAGAGGCACTGGGAACTCACCAGAGGAGAAGGGAAGAAGGAGGATGGAGGGGGAGGAATGAAGAGGAGGGAGTAACAATTAGCATCTATTGCCATTACTGAAGGTTTCACCCACTGTTGCAGAATATTTAACTATGCAAAGATGTGTTGCATTTAACTATGCAAAGATGTGTTGCATTTAACTATGCAAAGATGTGTTGCATTTAACTATGTAAAGATGTGTTGCATTTAACTATGTAAAGATGTGCTGCTGTTTTACCTTGTCTGTCCGAGGCACCTGATTGCTCTAATAAAAAGCTGAACAGTCAATAGCAAGGAAGAAGGTATAGGCAGGACTTCTCGGCAGGGAGAGTAAGTAGAAGGAGGAATTTAGGCTCAGGGTAAGAAAAAAATTTAGGCTCAGGGAAATGCCAGGGACCAGACAGACAGATACAGAAAAAAACAGGGAAGTAAGACATTCAGAACGAAAGAAAGGTTAAAAAAAAAAAGACAAAACATAGATGATTAGAAACAGGCTAAATTAAGTTATAAGAGCTAGTGGGACTCCAAAGCTACAGAGAAACCCTGTCTTGAAAAACCACACACACAAAAAAAAAAGAGCTAGTGGGACAAGCTGAAACTAAGGCTAAGCAATCATAATTAGTAATGAGTCTTCATGTAATTATTTGGGAGCTGGTTAGTGGCCCAAAGAAAATCCCAACTACAAATGGCACCCAATGTGAGGCCCAAACTTCCACATAGGGTCTGAGAAAGCTGGAAAAATGGACATGGCTCCTTTAAGAGATGCTGTTGTGCAGCAGAGCAGTTTAGCATCTGGCAGCTAAGTAGAAACAACAAGTTAGGTAAAAAGGCCTGCCACAGTGCAAGTACCAACTTCCTAAAGCTGGGGCAGCTACATGCAGTTCCCAGTTAAACACAGCTCTCAGCCAGATCTGCAGGCTTAAGGCTAGGCTCTCACAGACCCCCAAGGAGAGGGTGGAGCCAGCCGCCAGAGCTACTGGTAGAGGGCCTAGCTGCCACTTAACTGTGTAAGGTTTCGCTCACATGTCAGAGACCACTGCAGGTACACAGTAAAACAAGAAAAAAAAAACATTTACACAGGTTACAATGTATGTAGGTGCTTAAAGAAGAAAAGGAAATGCGTATAGACAATCATAGGAAAAATAAAGAGCTTAAAAATAATAAAGTCTTTAAAGAAAGAGTAAAGTAATATAAAAAGAGTAAGCCACATAAAGATGGGAAATACACAGGGAGTCTGAACCCTGTATGGTGCTTTGTTGACTTTGAATTTTTTTAATGCTGATGTGCAAATGGAAGCTGCTGGGAGACGCGGGATTATGAAAGGAATTGCTGAATTAAACAAGCCTAGATACTTTAGGGATTTCTTAACTTTAAAATGGAATTGAGAAAATGTATTGAGTTGGGGAATAGGTTATGCTCAGCAAGTACCTGCATCATGTAGGTGCCTTGTACGTTTGCTCTTCCAGATGTCCATCCCTAAGAGAGACTAGGATTGGAATGGCCTAAAGGAGGGAGGCCATGGGCTCAGCCAGGGTGCCAAGCACTACTCAAGTACTGGCTTCAGAACTTGGGGGGCTTCTCCCATCACTGTTTCCGCCAACCCTCTACATCTAAAATTCCTTTATCGGGAGATGGAAATGTCCCCAGAGTGAGATAATTGGCAAGAAAAGCACTTGCCACTGCTTCCTGTTGGGGACTTTCCTGGGATAAGAGGTCACCCAAGCAGGATGTACAGAGTAGTGCCCCACCTGTGTGCTGCCTCCGTACCAATCTCTTACCAGCATCTCTGACTTCCATCCTTACCATACGTGTTCATTTGTGCCCACTTCATAGAGTAGACTACTGAGGCCAGCATAGTCATTGGTGAATCTGCCAGAGACACAGCTCTCCACTGCACAGGCTCAGAGTGTTTGACCTAGACTCATGCAGTTGGCCATCCAGCTCAACTGACCCAGCTCCTTTGATCAAACAATTTTGTTCTTCTGAGCTCTTTTCTGTTGTTTTCTCCTCAATATCTTCTTCCCTAGTCATCATGACAGCCGTTTAGCTGGAGCCAAGGAGGGGTGGGGAAGATTATTTGGACTTCTGGTCTACCTGACCCCATGTCAGAGAGGCTCTTCCTTGAACGCAACAGGTGAGGTAGGATCATAAGCAAGGAGAGGGCAGAAGCCCCGTTGAACAGGCAGGACATCAAAGAACAGTCAGACTTGGTTTGTGAGAGGGAGATAATGCAGAGTTGGCAGAGCAGGTCAGATGCTTCCCCCGCTTCCCTGGAGAAGAGAGCTGGGCAGACAGCTGTGGCCTTGCTTCACTCTGCTGTTAGAGGTGGGCTTCCTCCTAGCTGTTACCCTACCCAGAGCCCAAGAGTCAGTGCCACCTGACACCCAATGGCACAGCTCTCAGAGGTCAGGCCTTCTGTTCAGTTGTTCCCACTTCCTACAGAGACCCCCACCCTATCAGAGCCAACCCTGGACCCACCATCCAAAGACTAATGCCAGATGATCCCAACTTGCCCTCCCCCAGTGTTTCACCCCCTCCTGGTCATCCATACCTGCCATGCAATAGATGGCAGTTCTAAATAATTAAGGAGAATCGTTTTGTAATGTCCTGACCCCTACACATTGCCCATCACTCACTCTGAAACCCCTGCTCTCCCTTACCCCCTCCTCCTCTCTCTCACTCCGACAGCTCAGCATTCCCTCCTAGGCTGCCACTAGACACCCCATCAACCGCCCCCCTGAACACTTCACAGCTGAATCATGCCTCTGACACTCCTTTCATAATACAGTGGAATCGTGCAAACAATCAGGACAGGGTGACTTTGATGCTCCTACTTCAACCAATTTCCAACCAAGGCAATTTCCAAACACTCTGCTGTAGAAGGCCACCCCAAAGAGTAGCGGGCCTGGAAGGGAGACACCATGACAGGTGAGGCAGCCCTTCCCGCCAGGGTCTCACTCTCAGGAATAAAGAGCTCCCTACAGGAAGCAGGAATCCATCCGTACAACATAACCAAATAATCTTTCTGACCCCTAATTTTGTGCAGCGTTTTAGGAGGGGTCACCACCTTCTGTGTGCCCAGGCCTGTAGAAGATGACAGGGAGGGGTGGGAGGAAATTGAGCCCTGGAACCCAGGGCTTTGTGAGAAGAGGACTCTCTCTTGAAAGTATTAGAGAAAATGGCAGAGGTCTAGGGCTGGTCTGTAAGAAGCACCCAACAGCTATTACCAGCTGCCCGTGGAGACCATCACGGGTGGGGAAGGTTGAACCCCCACTCTTCACTGTGTCCACTAAGAACCATTTGCAATATATCACCTCCCGGTTAGCTTAGGCTTTCACATATCTGTGTGATTGAATAGACAAGTCCTAAGCACGACACAGAATCTGGTTTCTCTGTTACTTTTCATAGTTTTAACACTTTTATTAAAAACTCACAAGATCGAGACTGGAATACAAGCTGCGGAGGTAAGTTCTGCCAAGGGTCTGTTGTCTGGTTGGGGTCTCCAGGATCTAGAACATTGCCTGAGCAATGGAGATGCTCAATATAGTCACTCGATGCGAGATAAAGATGATGCTATTGTTAGGTTTAAATTAAAAGCATGAAAGACTTTGGGGGGAGGTACCATGATCAACCAAAATTTTAGAAGGGATCCAGGAAAATATAAATAAATAGAAAAAGGCAAGAAAGGACAGTCTAACCAAGATAGCTTTGGATGGATGGATGGATGGATGGATGGATGGATGGATGGATGGATGGTGGATGGGTGGGTGGATGGATGGATGGATGGATGGTGGATGGGTGGGTGGATGGATGGATGGGTGGGTGGATGGTGGATGGGTGGATGGATGGATGGATGGATGGGTGGGTGGATGGTGGATGGG
>PVIU01006872.1:0-51831 GCA_004026605.1 Ondatra zibethicus
GCATTCCCTATCAGCCATACAATTTCCTGTGCTTTAGGGCTGCTGACAGATTTTCATCTCTGTAATCTCAGCATTGCTTCCTGCTCAGCCTGCTGTAGCATCCACCCTCTGAACACAGCATTCGTTTGCACGGTGCAGCAGTGAAATATGAGAGTTGAAATTCACCATTTCCAGTTATTTTAACTGCAGGACCACCTTAAAACACAAATAGGGAGAAGCAGTATCAGGTTAGACTGGAATGGAGCTGCTAGCTGCTAGGTAAACTCTGAAGACGGATATGAAGAGCAACAGGCAAATGAGGGCAGAGGCTTACAGCTCCTGCCTGCCAGGAGCCGTGCTCTCGGTCCTCAGCCCGATACCAGGCACTACCACACCCAATTCTCACATACAACTTCATCCAAAGGCCAACAGGCTTCCTTGCTGGACATGAGGATCAATCGTAAAGGCAAAATTCAAATGTGAACAACTGTAGAGAATGGGAAGAGCGTGATGTTCATCAGGGCTTAAGAGGGCCAGCGGATCTAAGATGCCGTAGCAGCCAGGGAGGTGGTCAAGAACACCTGGGAGTCAACCCTGCGACTAGCCTTCTCGAGAAATGCTGCCCAGTAACAAGCAAATCCTGACAGCTTCCTCCCAGCCACTCCCTGCTGTTTAAAGCCTGCTTTCTCACATACACTGGGACTGAAGGCTGGAGTTTAGATGTTGCTCTGCCAATGTGAGGATTTGGGGACTGATTAGTTCTATCGCTTCTCAGCTTCGCTTTGCCGTAACTACAGTTATAGTTCATCCCCCACACCAGAACATTACAGAAGCAATTTCTAGCATCTGTCCATCCAAATAAGACATTTCTTTTTTTAGAATCATGAAGTTTTGGTTTTTTTCTTTTTTTTTAATTAGAGAAACTTGAGAATCAACTAATGTCATGGTCTCAGGGTAAAAATTTCCTTTTTAAGCTTAATAAATACTGGAGGAAAACAAAAATATGGTTGTAACAGTACTGCTTCTGTTTCAGAAATAATTAGATAATTAATTCAGAACTTGGTAATTGAGCACTGTAAGTTATAATTAATTCAACATTTAAAGTAGAATTAAATATCTCAACAACATCCCAACAAAGTATTTTCTGTGCTTGATATAAAGTATCAGTAAAATGAGATGCATTAAAACCCTGCCAGAATTCTACTCTTCCTACCCAAGGGCCCACTGACACTTGAGCATGTAAACTATAGGATTCAGTTCAAGCACACACCTTATTGGCTGCCTCCAAGGAACTGATTAGATTCTGTAGCTCCTCTTTACTCATTTCAACAGAGTATGGTTTCACTTCGCCGTTCTCCTTCACATCCAGATGAAGGGTTAAAAGTGGCATCTGTAAAGTGGCGATCTTGTCACTAGAGAGCGCGAGCTGTTGAGGGTGAAAAAGACAATAAACTGTAAGTTGTATGTGCAATAAGCATCTGAGTTTGGTAAGAGAACATTGTCCCTGTTTGCCTGTAAACACTGGGAAAGAGGAACGATAAATTAAACACACATTCAAAGACCAGAAGGAGAAAGGAAAGAAGACAGAACAAATACAGGAAGTGGGCAGGAAGAAAGGAGCCAGCACCTTGTCCAAAAGCCAGCGTCTGGATCAGAGTTTGGCTAAACAAGACATTTTCTTCAGGTTCACACCCTGTCTTCTTATAGAAATTCAGAAGTTCTGAAAGTGTCCAAAACAGAAAAAACCAGAACTGCTAAAGATTCCAAGATGGCAGTTCATGTATAAAAGACTAAAAATACTCAGAAACTCTTAGAAATTAAGCAACTTAACTCTTGATTGGCTATCAAACTGCTGATGAATATAATATCAACATATCATACCCAAAGGACGTCTAGTCTTCTGAACATAATTATAGTATCTGCAACTGGCCTTATCTTTTCCAGGCACACAGTCTCCAGTGTCTCAAAGAAATTTCACAAAGGATTATTTTAAATTCCCAGTCATTTTTTTCTGGAAGGGGTTCTATTTGTTTAAATATTTAACTCTGGCAACCAAAACTAAAGGGATTATCAAATTAATACAAAAGAATAGCACCCACAGGAGCTTGCCCGAAAGCTCAGCGTGTCTCCCGACAAAATGTACGCCTGAAGCCGTATCAGTTAAGCCACAATTTGATAAACAACTAAATATCCTTAATGAATGCTATACTAGCATCCCCCCTTATCATCCATACTTATGTAAATATTAAGTGCTTAAATGAAAACTTTTCATTTAGTTTAGCGCTGATTACTGCTTTTTATCTTGGCCCATCAGTGTAACAGGTATAAAATCATTTCAAATTTTGGCTGTATTGCATACTTCCTACACTTCGAGTTTTGTGTTAATACAATAAGCACATTAATGTAAAACATCTTAAACATGGCTGAGTCACAACAGAACCACAAGGCCCATTTCCTCAGCTAAGATAACTCTGTCTACAAGTTATCCTTTTCTCCTCTTAATCCATCAAAACAACATGAAGCACTTTCTGGACCTAATACCATGCTAAACTCAAGGAAGAGAATGTTACCTGTTTTCTGTCCACTAGTTTGGTACCTTAAAAGAACAGAAAGCTGTTCTGAAACTGTTCTGTCTCCACTGAGCACGACCCTCTCACCCTCTTTCCACAATGTTTGCAAAACTGTACTTTATGACATACACTTTGAGAAAGCTATGGCATCTAGAAGACTCTTATCAAGGCCATATGCTATATACACACTTCTCCATGTCTGATTGATGGGTCTAGGAAAAATCAGGATGATGGCACCACACACAGTCTGATGCTTAGAATGCTCTTGATGTCCAAGTTAATACAAAACCAGTAATTTATATAAGCTTTGTTATTACCTTGGAACAATGTAGTCTCAAAATAACAAATTGTAGGTATTTTTATTTTAAAAGAATAAGTATATTTAAACACTACACACAAAAACATAAATAACTAGATCCTTACCTTTAACTGCCAATCAAAATCCTGTAGCTGCGCACAAGAAATACCAACTATTTCTCCTAACAGGACCTGCTTGATCTCACTTTTCCTACTCTTCAAGCATTTCATAACAGCTTCTTGATGACATGAATTCAGTTGGCTCAACTGCTGGAGTGTCTGTGGAAACAGACACATGGTCAGGGGGTAGAAAGGGACCTCTTGCTCCAATGTAAACGCGTGCCCATCCTCTTCCCACACAAGTCTTCAATGGCAGTACAATGAGGAAGACATACTTTACTAACTACAAAGAGCACGAGCTGAGAATGAGCAACCAGACGAGTCTTAACAAGTTCCTGCCAGTCAGAAGGTAAAGGAAGGGACTCACTGACAAAGCTAGAGAGTGCACAGTGCACCACAGTCCTAACAGCAAGGAGTTTTACAAGAACTAGGAGGAGAAACTCAGGAGAAATCTGCAAGTCCTAAACCTGTGTGTGCCTAACTGGACCGCTTAAAACTACGCATATCAGCAAAACTTTACCTCCCAAACGTTGGGATGAAAGGCGTGTGCCACCACTGCCAGCAAAATCCTACAGAATAAAGCACATATTCTCAGAGATACTAACAGTTTTCAGTTACTGAGAAACTCACAGAAAGCATTAGTACATTTCAGAATATAAAAATATTAACTTCCACTTAATCAAATGATACAACATATACAAACCATACCCAACAACTTCAAAACACATAGCAGTTTCAAATGTATACAGTAAACCACACACTGAGTCATTCAAAGACTAAATTAACAGTCTGTACTATTGACAACTGGGCAGTTGAATAAAAGTGAATGAGATAAATTTTTTCTCAATATAAAAATTAAGTAATTCAATGCCCTTAAACAAAGAAAAACAATGGTGCAAAAATTTCCAAAGGACAGGAAAAGAGAAAAACAAAAACCTTCCCAAAGTCACTCTACAAACACAGATTAAAACCCAAGAATTTAACAAGAGTATCATAGGAAAGAATTCACAGACCAGTGTCACTCAAATAGAGATCCAAAAACTAGGCAAGACACTGGGTCATCCAACCAATGCATACATGAAAAAGAGTAATACTTCATGACCAAACTGGATTTATCATGGCAATGCAAGCTTAGTTTAACATCCAAAAATAATCAATACATTAACAAAATAAGGGGAAATAATTCAGAAAAAAACCTGATAAAATGTAATAGCCATTGAGGATTAAAAAACAAAAAGTCAACTGGGCGTGGTGGCACATGCCTTTAATCCTAGCATGCGGGGAGACAGAGGCAGACAGAGTTCTGTGAGTTCGAAGAGAAATCCTGTCTCGGGGGAAAAAAAAAGTAAAGTTGGAAAGAAACTTCTTCGCTCTACTAATTAATGCCTATAAAATCATGTAGCTAATGGCTAAAAGGCAAATTAGTAATTTTCTCCCTAAGGTGTGTAGGAGATAGGTCTACTACCACTATTTTTAGTTTAAAAAAAAGTATGTGTATCACACATATAGAATATACACACTAAATAAACTAAGAAAAGTATTAGACATAGGAAAGAATATAAAAGTTCAACAATTTCTACATCCTAACAACAAACAACTAAAGAATAAAATTAAAGCGTACTAAAAACTACATCTTTCAGAAATATAACCAAATATTTGCAAGACTTCTATATTAAAATTATAAAATACAGTCAGGCAGTGGTGGCGCTCGCCTTTAATCCCAGCACTCAGGAAGGCAGAGGCAGGTGGATCTCTGTGAGTTCAAGGCCAGCCTAGTCTACAGAGCAAGTTCCAGGGCAGCCAGAGCTACACAGAGTAACCCTGTCTCGAAATAAAAACAAAACAAATATACATATATATATAAACAATAGAGAGAAATGAAAGCCAGTCTAAATCATGAGCCCTAGCCTTTGTCCACAGGCTAGGAAGTTAAGTAATGCTGCCAATTCTCCCCAAATAATCTCAAGATTCAGTGCAATGCACATGAATATCCAAACTAACAAGCTGATTCTAAAGTGTATACGAAGACAGAAAGAACCAAGGAGAGACAAAGCAACCTTGAGGAAACAAGATGCTGAAGGTCTTCTCCCAGCTGGTATCAAGGATTAATATAGCGTATCTTTAATGCTGTGGTCATTAAAACGGTGTAGGAACACCAAAAACTGCAACAGAGACTAATGGAAGAGTCCAGAGACAAGACCCCACACGTGACCACCTGATTTATTACCAAGGCTGTCATTCCACAAGATGGCACTCAGCCAACGAGATACTAAGCAGAAGAAACTGAGATGGTCCTTGTCCCACACAAAATATTAATTCAAAACCTATCTGAGAGATTAGAGAAGCTAAAACAATCAAGCCTCCCTGAGAAAACCTCAATACACTAATAACACTAAGCATCAAAAGAAATACTGGGAAACTGGATTTCATTAACGTCAGAGCTTCTGTTCCCCAAAAGCCCCACTAGGAGAGTGAGAAAGTAAGGGATGAACAGATTCAATGAATATAGTCAAAAAATGCAGGTCCAGGATATCGTCTGGTAAACAACTCACATAAATACGCACAATTCTTGACATGTAAAAGCCACGCCCCACGAGGTCCAATGTTAACCGTCTACTCCCAGCAACCATAACACGAAGGCTGGTTCTTTAGCATCCTACTTTCTTCTGTATACTTTTAAATGTGTTACAGTGGGAGAAAAAAACAACTAAAACAAAACCACAAAGGCCCCAAAAATTCAATTCAGAATTCCACTCACTCATAATTAGATGTTTCAGGTGTTGTATCGTGTAAGGCCTGCGTTGAGCCCTCCCCTAGAAGCAAGGTAATCCACAGCAGAGCACTGGGCTGAGCTCCCAAAGTCCAGTTGAAGAGTGGGAAAAGTGAGAATATGAGCAAAGAGATCAAGACCATGATGGGTACACCCACTGAAACAGCTTACCTGAGCTAATGGGAACTCACCATCTCTGACCGGATAGGGAAGGAACCAGCATAGGACCAAACTAGACCCTCTGAATGTGGGTGACAGTTGTATGGCTGGGGAAGACTGTGGGGCCACTGACAGTGGCACTGGAATTTATCCCTATTGTTCATACTGACTTTGTGGAACCCATTCTCTTGGGAGGGATACCTTGCTCAGCCTAGATATAGTGGGGAGGGTCTTGGTCCTGCCTCAAAGCAATGTGCTAGATTTTGTTGACTCCCCATGGAAAGCCTCACCCTCTCTGAGGGTAAAGGTGGGTGAGGTAGGTAGGGTAGGTGGAGGAAGTGGGAGGAGAGGCAGGAGTGGGAACTGGAATTGGTATGTAAAATGAGAAAAGGTTTTGGTTTTTTTTTTAAACAAATAAATTAAAAAAAGAAAAACTCCAGGTAGTGCTTATAATTGGGTAAAGAGATCAGGAGTGAAGTCACCTCTTCATCTGAGAAGTTTTTGCCAACTACAGCTTTGAAAAATGTGGTAACATCTTCCAGAACTTGCTTCCATTCGGCAGACTCCCAAACACTGTGATAATCCTGGTGGGCGGGATAAGCTCGGCCACACATGCCATCAATGATTTTGTGAAGAAGCTGGGGAGGAAAGGAAACGAAAACACTTTAAAGGAGATGACAAGACAGATGTCTCTTCCTTGCAGAATCGCCCCTTTTATAAAGCCAGTCGAGACCGAAAGGTAACTATTTTTAAGATTTATGGTTGAGGATTTTTTTTATCTTGTTTTTTGTTAATTTATTGTTTGGAGAATTGTTTTGTTTGGTCTGGGGGATTTTTGCTTTGTTTTTGTTTGTTGTTGGTTTTTTGATTTTATTGTTGCTTGAGATTAAGGTCTCATTTTGTAGTCTAGGCTCGTCTCAAATTTATGACAATCCTCCTGCCTCAGGTATAATGCTGGGATTAGAGGTATAAGCTACCAAACCCAGCTAAACTCCAGACTTTCCATTATGATATCTACCTTTAGAAACTAAAATAACATTAAAGATACACTGTTGTTTTTTCCAGAATTCCTGAATAAAAAATACTACATTTAAAAGTTTTCCTTTGGGGTCCTAAGGCATCATTTCTAGCCCAATCACCAAAGTCTGACTTTCACATCCAAGCCTGCCACTGGCACTCTACCGACTTGACTCTGCTGTGCCTCCACTCACATTCCTATGCACTCAGCTGCTCTGAGAAAGCCCTGACCATCCTTTCCTCCTCAGCATCCCCTTCACTCTACACCTCTAGCAACAGAAAGCATGTCAACAAAACATGAAGATTCGAGACAGCTGGCTAGTAGCGTCCCAGTTCCATTTACTCCTAGCGTTACTTAAATTTTTGGCAATTCAAGTGTAAGAGAAAAACGTCATCTGCCCACACAATGTCCAAAGAATGACATTTAAGAAACTCGACCAAGCTAGGCAGGTACAGAACGTCTGAAGACCATGAGTCTGCCTTTGTTTTTTGTTTTGTTTTTTGTTGTTGTTCTTCTTCTTAATGCTGCTATCGCTGCTTCCACAACTCAAGCCTCTGAATTCAACTGCGAGTCTCTTAGATCTTAATCCACACCACATAAACAGTAACCCTCCCCTATTTCTGACTCACCTCCACACACTGGCTAATGCACAGTAAGACAGCATGTCTGTGTGCCATAAATCCTCAGTGTATCCCAAGTTTTTACACATATTTCATTTTCTCCCATACTGTCCTATGATAAAATAACACCAAGAACTCAAACTGAAAAAAGAATTAAAATGCTGCCTTTTGTTTATTCCTATGTAATGAACAGTTCATTGTATTTATCATATAGAATGGAAATACAACAAAAAACACCTGGAAGAGCTTCCATTTTCAATGAACCCTGACCTAAGTACCAAGCACTATTCCGATACCTGCTCCGACTCTGTGAGGTAAGCGCTGTGGCTGTTCTCATTTTACAAGTGAGGAAATTGTGGGTAAGTAATGCTCCACCATAAAGGAGCTCAAGCCAGTACCAAAAATTTACATATATAAATAATGGGCACGAAAAGGGAGAGTGGATACAAAAGGTGTTCCTAGCAAGGGCAAAGAAGCAAGGAAAGGGTTGTGTTAAAAGGAGGAGTAGCTGTCAGGCGTTCGCAGCCACAAGCCAGGAGCATACACAGGACGAAAACGAAAACCACACTGCAGGTTTGGGAACTGCAGCTACTGAGAGACAGGAAAGGGTCAAAGGGCATAAGACTTTTGAAAAGGTGAGTAGGGACCAAATCACCGGAGAAGGCCTTGCAGAAAAGAGCCAAGGCGTTAATATGTGCTCAACTTTCATTCCGTGTTGACATTGTTCTTCCAAGATTTTGCCAAAATACTGGGAGAGGAGGAGAGTGTGAGACTCAGAGATTGTGGTGACAGAAACAGTAAATAGGTCAAGGAAGCGGGAGGGTCCAAGAATGATTGTCTAGATCTAGTGGCTGGGTACGAACGGTGGTGCCACCCAAACAAAACCAGGCCAGGGAGGAACCGAAGCAGGAAAAAAAGGAGCTGATCCCAAACACGGAATTCTCCACAGCTGTGGCAAAAGGCAGAGGCTGGGAAAGGAGATGGCTGGATTCACTCAGAGATTCAGGGGTCACGGACATTGACTGGAGAAAAGTTTTGACCATCTCTATAAGGGACGACAGCAGACGTGAAACTTCAGAGACCTGGTCCATACGTCAGAGTGTGGGCTTCAGCTTTGGCCCTGGCTCGCTGGAAACGTCTAGCAAATTACTCAAACCTGAGGCTGACATTTCACCGACCTCATTTGTAAAATCAAAGAAAAGGTGTACAACGTTTTCATTGTCTTGACAATGAAAAGAGTGAAGTTAAATTTCTTTCAACCTCACCTACACTATCCCCACTACAACCTGAGCAGAGTTTGGGAAGGAGGGCCATACTTGACTTAGAAAAGAAGTTTGGCTCGGGCAACCACTGGGTGCCACCACCAAACACTTTCACGGGAGCCTGGACCCAGGGTGTGCTGCAGGGAAAGCCTGGCTGTTAGTCCCTGATCCCCACAAGCTTGACTTTGTGAGTGGGTGTGTTTTCAGCGGCTGCAGTCACCTCTTAGCCACTCTAAAAAAAAGTTGGTGGCCGGTTATTTACCGGTTAGGAGTTGGTTCCAGCCGCCCACCAGGAGACGGGCCCGCCAGGGTCTCACCGCATCCTCTGTACCACACACTAAAAGGGTCCACAGGTGGCGTTCGGGAGGTCTAACCTCAAAAATGAATGACCTCGCGAATGCAACAAACCAAGGGCTCCACCACCACGGCTTTCTAGATGCAAGGCGACCCCACACGCCCAGGCCAGGGGCAACCTCGGGTCGCGCGCAAACTCCCTGGGCCGCCACTCTGTCCCCAGGGGCCCAGGACTAGACGTCCCAACCCCGCCCTCCCATGCTCTCCCCGCGACCCCTCACCGGGGCGCCCCGCTCCGGAGGCAGCTTCTGCAGCCGCCACAGCGGCGTCCCCTCTTCCGCCTCCATCCCAGGAGAACAGAGGACCCCGGTCACATGACAGACCCGGACCTTAGGCTGAAGTTAGGATTCGCCCACGTGACCTACCAGAGGGCGGGGCCGGCGCGCTTTCGCAAAGTCCTTGTGCGCCTGCGCAGAGCTTCGATCGCCGGTTTTCCCTGAAGGCCAAAGAGTCAGTCTTTCCCGCTTGGGAGAAAGTCTCTTAGTTTTATTTTTAATTTGGAGGAAGATTTACAGACCTCAGCTCGGATGCGACTGTGGTCAGAGACCGATCTCCTGAAATTTTTTCACGCTGCAGAAAATCATCTAGTAAGGGTAGCCGCAGCTTATATTTGTATGAACCCAGGGCCATTTCCCCAAAGATCCAACAAGCTCTTACTAAAAGATTTTGACCTCAAAGGCAAATTAAAGTTAGATTTTTTTTATCCTACGAACATATTAGTTTATTCACCCTTTGCAAACAACAAACGCGATCCAAATTGGAACTCATAAAATGGCAAAGCATAGTTAAATGTGAAAAATCAGGTGAACGACAAATGTTTTAAATATGTCCAAAATACTGCATGACATATGCTTAAGCTAAAAGTTTAATTTTTTTTAATCTGAAATTCCTATTTAACTGGGTCAGCTCTATTTTATCAGGCAACTCAAAACCTCATTACCCAAGTTAAGTAACAAAAACAATCTGATGTTAATTGAAATCCGTGTCTACACCCACACATTTACCACGGGACTAAGCCTGAAATTCATAATGTCTTTCTGTTATTCTCCAAATTCTTTCAGCTGTAATTTTAATCTAGTGCTAAGAAGTCCATGATAGAATGAGCCCTGCCATGCAAAGGCGCCATAGGATTAGAAAGAAAGAAGGTTTGCAGTGTGATTTATAACGGTAAAGATGACAGTGTTGGAAAGTGCTGAAGCACACCAGAGAAGACAAAGCAACTATCCGAACTGTAAGCTATTCCGAGAAAAACTCAGTAGCACTTTCAAGATCAACTTCAAATTCATTTCTCTAGCCTGTGTCCCAGCATTTGGGAGTGGATGGTCCTGGGGCTTTAGTTTTCTCTCCCTTAAGACATTTACTACTTTTCAAGTTGTACTACAATACAAAGAGGTATTTACAACTCACACTGTTCCAGCTGAAAGATAATTGTCTTAAAGCACTGTGCATAGGGAGTCCCCAGACATCGTTAAGATAAATTGCTGCCTGGAAATCTGTTTAAGTGTGTTAAATCTAGTGATGGGCAATGTTGCTTATGGAAGCTGAATTTTATATAGTGTAGCATGTGACACGCGTGCTTGTCAAGCATGTAATAAGTGGCAACACTCGATTCATTTTGCCCTACTAATCTCCATGGCAGCCTTATGCAGCCAGTAATTTTCCTACATTAAAGAGGATTAAGCCTTGTGGAGGAAAAGCCACATAGGTAATAGTGGCAGCCTTTCAGTAGAGAATTTGTGCTGTGCCTGCGTAAAGGAAGGCACACAGGCAATGACTTTCCCTGCAGCCATGCAACATGTTGCAAAATGGCACACACACCATGACATAAAGGGTAACAAAAATTAGATCCAGACTTCTCTTTCAAGCAACACTGCACACCAAGAAGAAGTCAACCTTTGGAATGTGACTATAACAAAAATTGAACTTCCAACAGAAACTGATTTTAAAGTATCACATAACTTGAGAGGAAAGAACCCTTATTATCTGTCTTTTCTGTAGTAATAGCCTGTCCTCTTGTATGTAATCTAAGGCGTCAGATTTTTTTAACTTTCAACTGTTTTATTTTAAAAGTGTTTAAAGTGTGTTGGGGGGCAGGTTGAGGACAAGTTATAGGAGCTGATTTCTTCCTTCTAGAGTCCTGAGGACTGAACCTTGGTTTATCAGGCTTGAAAACAAACCAATCCCTGAAGCATCGTAAAGCCTTAACTGTCTCTCTGATTCTGTTCCTGCTATGTGTATTCTAGTCTCTATCTCCCTAACCTTATTTATGGGAAGGGCTTAAAATGCAGACGCTGGAGTTAGAGTTTCGTCCAGCTCTGGTAATCATTGTTACCGTTATAATCTGTGTGACAATGGCAAGCTAGTTCACCTCCCTGGTGTGTCTGCTTCCCCATCTCTCATTATCGACAGTGACAGTGTAGACTTTACAGGGATGGTTTTAAGTTCATATGTGTAACGTTGTTTAAATGAGGCCCAGCCTGGCACATGGAACATGCTAAGATACCTTCCCAAGTGGCCTCCTTCCCTGCCTGTACACGGCCAAGGCAAAGCAACTTCCAGGAAACAGTCTTGTTATCTGTGCTGCTAGGGCAAACGCTGGAAGTCTCGGCCTTGGCAATGTGGTCTGCCTCTCAGATTCATCCAGTCTACCTTGCAGTGCTGGACAGATGTAGACAAGGGGTCACAGCTGGGAGATAGAGGGACCAACCTAGGTAAGCCTGACTGTACTGAGCAGAAGCTGGAATGTAAGCTTCCTCTTCAGAGAGCTCCTTCCTGGGTTTGGTTGCTTGTTTTCTGTTGTTGTTGTTGTTGTTGCTTTATTGTTTTGTTGTTTGTCATTTTGGGGTAGAGTTTCCTGCACAAAATTTTGGGTAAGCCCTTCCTTCCTTCTCTTTTTCCACAAGTCTTGGTGGAACATCCACCAGGCATGAGATGCTCTAACATGTCTGATCATGGAAGCTGTACGTGAACACAGTGCAGGAGAGGTGCCTAACCTATGAACAGGTAAGATAAGATTGTCTGTTGACAAATCTCTTCAGAATGTGAAAGAGTGATCTAATAGAGAAAGAAAGTAAAAATTATGCTTCAGATCTGTAAGGGAGCAGCATACCTAGAAGCAGCATTGATACAAGAGATGAAGAAAAGAAAAGAGTACGCAGGACAAAAGGACTGCTAGCTGAATGCAGAGGCCCTGAACAAGAAGCCAGACTTCTTCAAGACAGTGTCTGAAAATATGTGTGTGTGTGAACTGCAGTGAACAGGGCAGGGGTAGTGGTGAAGACACAGACACATGGGAAGGGATTTTACACAGCATACTGACATGGTCTGGTCTGCATTTTTTACATGTTAACACTCTGGGAAACAAGTGTTAGGGGGCAAAGCAGAGAAACAAGTTTGAAGGTCTTTCTAAATTAAATATAATATTCATTCTCACACACTGCTGTCAGAAAACAAGTACAATATTGTGGATTATTGTAAAAATACATTCCTCATTTGACTCAGACATTCCTGTTCCAGCAATATGTTAGAATTAAATGTTTGGCTTTAAGAATATTTAAAATTGGTCTCAGTTTATAACAGCACATAATGAGTAGTCAGTCATAAGCCTAACAAATCATGATAAGCTTAATTGAAATTGAAATAAATCCATATAATGAGTAGATAGAGTCATTGGGTAAGGGAGCTCCAAGTCTCTGCACTGTTTGATACTGGTTCGTGTTGCGTATAAGTGAATAGTGTGCAGATCCCTGGGAAAACGAATCCACAAACTGTTAGCAATAGTTGTCATTCATTTGGAGGATTGTATATGATCTAAACTCTCTTTTGGTTTTTCTGGATTTTCCAATCAAAATCTTGTTTGAAAAGCTTAAATATGATAAACCAGATAGGGTGACTTATGTGTGTAATCCCCAGCACTTGGGAAATAGGGAGATTGTCACAGTTTGAAGCCAGTCTAGTCCTAAGAGTATAACTCTGTTTCAGAAAAACTATATAAATATACACACATACATCTTTGATAAATTATGAATGTATTGATCTTTTTCATTTTTGCTTTTAAACCAGCCAAAGATAAGCTGGAATACAGGTCAGTGGAGGAGTGCTTGCCTACTATATTCAAGGTCCCAGCACCTAAACAATAGCAATAAAAAAAAACAGCTCAAAGACCACCCCATTCACACTCATCTCACCACTCTTGGGGTTCCCCAGGACCTGGGCCACCTAGGCATTGGTAGGCTTCTGGCCCAGGGCCCTCATCGTGTCCGCATGTTGGCTGTACAGGATTTGCCATCACCTCTCTGGTCAAACAGCAGGAAGGCCTCCTTACATTCTGGGGTCTGACATTGTTTTAACTTCAATGCAGTGACTGCACTTTAATCTACTGCTATTTCAGCCAGCAATTATGACTCCACAGTTAACGGCCTATTTCTTTGGCAGTGGCTCAGCCACTCAGGCAGCAGCCGGGTGCCGATTCTGTTCGCACAGCCACTGGTCCTGTCGCTGCTGCTAAGGTAGCTTTAACTAAATCTCTATCATTCTATTTATAAATAAAACTCGAGACTTAGACACTGGGGTGAAAACCTGCTAGCTCAAAGAGGTTGAGTAGCACCTAGTTAACCTTCTCTACTTATTGGTGTCTCCCGAAAGAGCTGCTCTGCCAAGACAGAAAAAGACATACCACTCAAAACCCCTCCCTACTACTTCCAGTACATCCCTCTATCTCTCCCAGATGCCCTCTGATGCTCTATGATTGCTTTCTGTCCACTGGTTGCTAAAGCAGCCTCCTGACCCAGGGTTAATTTTACTTCAATAACACAAATGCAAACTCGGGGTTCACAGTATAATTGAATAGCCCCCAGTAGTCTGGACATTGTTGAAATCACACATCTTGACCACTCAGCTCTGCTGAACCTTTTCCCTAAAGATAATACTTCTAATCGAGGATTCGTCAATACTGTTTACAGCACCAAGCCAAATATCACACTGGGCTCCAACTAACGTGTACCTGCTATACACATCTGCTGATTCAGATTTATATGGGGGTGAATGAGAGAGTGAGCAGGCCAATTGAGCCCTTTTCAAAATATACCACAATCAGGTTAAATTAAAAAGTGTATCCGGGCGGTGGTGGCGCACGCCTTTAATCCCAGCACTTGGGAGGCAGAGGCAGGAGGATCTCTGTGAGTTCGAGGCCAGCCTGGTCTACAAGAGCTAGTTCCAGGACAGGCTCCAAAGCTACACAGAAACCCTGTCTTGAAAAACCACAAAAACAAAAACAAAAAAAAAGTGTAATTCTAGCCAGGCATTGTGGCACACTCCTTTAATCCCAACACTTGTGAAGCAGAGGCAGGTAGATATCATTGAGTTCATGGCACTAAGTATGAATTCCAGGATATCCAAGGCTATATAGAGAGACCCTGTCTCAGCTAGATGGATGAATAGATAGATTAGATAGATAGATAGATAGATAGATAGATAGATAGATAGATAGATAGATAGATGATAGATAGATTAGGAAGATAGATAATATAGTTTCTAAAAGTTACATCTAAGGAGCCTCTAGGGTGTGCTAATTCCCATCTATTACAGGAAAAGGCAGATCCACAGCATGTTGGGGTCCCCAGTCTTAATTTTATTATTTCACCAGGAAAAGATTGACTCTTTATGGCCAAAAGCAGACTAACTGAGAGAAACCAGGCCAGTCCAGTATTGGAACATTCTTTCCTGGGGCACTCCTTGGTAATTCAACTCTGTAGTAAGCTGAGTTATAGGTCTAAATGGTGCTCAATGAATGTAAAACTGAATGAAACAAAACAGAATAGTGCCTATAAGTGATTTGTTTTAAACTGGGATAATATGATGGCTGCTTCCACTCCATGAGTGCATCTGGATAAAGAAGAAAGTCTTTCCTCTCGATTACACGAGAAGGTTAGTTTCTTTGGCTCTCTGAGTCCCTAGATGACACGCCCTTGTAATTGCTTCAGAGAAACTCCTGGACAGGAGTTAGGAAATAGCTAGAGCTTCCTGCTCCAGAGGGATGGCCTGTGTGTTCCAGTCCCTCATCAGTACAAGTTGAATTTTAATGACTTCAGGAGGTAGCTTTTGGCTTCTCCTACACTCTGTGGCTTCATGCTTTTACTGTCTATGACCTAACCTGAGCTACAGTCAGCAGGGTTTCTGACAAAAGTTCTGGGTACAAAGAAGAAATATTTATTTTTTATTTGTTTTTTTAAAAAAAAACTTAAAAGAATAATTAAAAAATAATTTAAAAGAATAATTTTAAAAGACTGGAGTTTCAACATTTATAGTCTTCATTCAAGCCTGTCCCTCAGGTTCTACTGTGGCTGGAAGACAAATCTGTTCACCTTACTTAGAAATGTTGTAACACATACATAGAGTTAGTTGTAGTCTAAATACAATAATTCCCATTCATAGACTATTGAAAAGATAAGAATTTAAAGTTCAAAATCATTTGATTATTATCTCATAACAACACAAGAGATTAAGTTATGTTGACATTGGTTCTACTGCATTATGAGAAGTTATTGGTGGTCAATTGGAGAAGATGAGGAAGACACTGGTTTTATCCTGTCTGTATAAACCTAGACAGAGTTGGTCTCCTCTAAAAGCAGTTTCCTAGAAATCCACTAGATGTGTGCATGTATCACTCCATCCCACTGGGTGGGCTTAGTAAAACCTTTGTCTTTGTTTGGGGAGTTGATATGCAATTAAACACTATAAACATTTCCTATTTCCCTAGTTTCTGTTTTAAAATATTCTTGTAGCTTGAGGCACCTGAGATCTTGCCTAAAAAGATCTTTGATTTTAAAAGGCCTCTGGAGATAGCACACAGGGGTTAGTTATATCAGCATAGCACTAAAGAAAGCAACTCTAAACTCTCTAAAATTGTTCTGTTAAAATGAAACACTTGAGTGAACTGTCACTTTAGATTTAAGAGGTAGCACGTGTCATATCCCCAGGCTTGTCTACGGCATGTCAAGGGCTCAATCAGTCTTTCTGTGAAGGTTCTGTGGATGTGAGGCCACCGTCCTCTGTTGTCACCCCTTGTGACCACTGCGCTGAGAGCCTCCACATATGTGAGCTGTTAAGATTCCAGCCAGCGCTCCTTAATTTAAAAAGCACATAAGTCAACCAGGCACTTGTCGAGCAATTGATTTTTAACATTCAGTCGGCTACACTTTGGTTTTTTTTTTAAGTAGCTTTATAATTTACGTGCCATGTAACCTATCATTTCTAGACTAGTTTGGCGAGACTATGTAAATTTATACACTAATGCAATAAAAAATTCAGTTAACTAGGCCAGGCCATGGTGGTGTATGCCTTTAATCCCAGCACTCAAGAGGCAGAGGCAGGTGAATCTCTGTGAGTTTGAGGCCAGCCTGGTCTAGAAGAGCTAGTTCCAGGACAGGCTCCAAAGCTACAGAGAAACCCTGTCTCAAATATCCAAAACATAAATAAATACATATTCAGTTAACTGCTGTTCCTGTGTCCTTACGTAAACTGAAGGACTTGAAGGGCTTTCAGAATGAGTTAGATATACTCAGGCACATCTGTAATCCTAGAACTTTGAAAGTTTAGACAGCAGGATCAACACCCACTGGAGACCTTGTCTCAAAATTAGGAACAATGGTCGGATCCTAGTCTCCAGACCAGCCATAATAGGTATTTTGTTGTTACTGCAAAATACCCTTTGTTTTTTCCAAGTAAATCAGTGTTGATGTACATTGATTTGGACACAGATTTTCAGAAGACATGAAAATGCCAACAATAAATGTGAGTCCTTCCCTAGAAGTCTGGTCAACCTAGGCCAATGAGGTCACCATGGTGGCGACAGCAGCGCCACCACCAGAGGCCTTGCGGTGACAGTAGTGGTTTTCTGATCCCTGGGATTTGTTCCTATTGTTTATTTTACCAAGAATCTTCTTACAGCATTTGCCATGCACACACATTAGCCTAATGAAGTCAGACATAATCCCCAGAGAATTTCAATCCATGACTCACCTGGACTTCTGTCGCACTTCGGATAAATTTTTATTGTTGTCTTTATTTGCATTGCGGCATGAATATTTTGCCTGTCCGTCGTTTTGAGATTTCCTTGCATGGCAGAGACTGTGCCACATTCATTTTAGTAATAAGACGGTGTCTGGCAGGAAGTGGTTTCCCAGAAAGTGCTTGCTGAATCCAGAAACAGAAGTGTTGATTTAATAAAAACAAAACACAGAGAATCTTAGGCAGTGATTCAGACCACTGCAAATTAGAATCAACCACGAAGTTGCAAAATCCTTATGACTAGCTCATCTCTGGACAAATGAATTCACAGTTTCTGTGTATGGAATGGGGCAGTTGGTTTTTACATTCTCCAGCTGATATTTAGTGAGTGGTTGGAATTGAGAACATGGCCTTAGTGGAAGGAGAGAATCAACTCTTTCAAGTTGTTCTATGATCTCCATACTCATGCCATGGTATAAATATTCACACACATACACACACACACACACACACACACAGTTTAAATTAGTCATCCTGTTGACTTCTTTCTGATATCCCATTTGAAGAATGATTGTGAAATAAGCATGTTAATTTCAGGCAGAAAATTGAAAGCATCAAAATAAATTATTATTTTGTAAAAAGTAAAAATGTCACTGGACAAGATTAAGTAGCCAAAGGAGCCTGTTTAAGACCCTGCCGAAGGCGGAGGGAGGCTGGAACTCAGTGAAAACTCAGTTCTACTGAAGTGAAGGCCAGGGGCTCTGTTGGAGTTAGGAGGACAGAGGCCATTCGTGTTCACTAATTGACTTCACCCCAAAGAAGTCGGCTTTCTCATGCCACTGTGACAAGAAGCACTCGGGTAACTTAGAACAACGTCAAGGCCCACACAGCTGCTATCTCCAGTGATGAAATTTCAGACATGGCTGGGAGACACGTCTAAGTTGCAAAACTGACATGAGACCTTGTTTACATATCTAAAGGGTTTGGGAAATATAATTATATGTTTGGTAAAGACGCATGACAAAAATGAAGGCCGGAGGCCTAAAGGCAAAGAGGAAGTCAGGTCAGAGAAGATTAAGGAAACGCAATCAAAAGTCAAGTGAGTGGGTAATTACAAAGCATGGCTGCCAGGGAAATGCCACAGTGATGAGCTTCAGCAGCCAAGTGAGGTCCTTGAGACGACTGGAGAGGGAAGCTGGTAAAAGACTGAGCCACTTCCAGAGATGAAAACAAAAAAGAAGGGCAGATTTGTGTGCCTGCCCTGCCATACATGAGAAAATAAGATAAGAAACTTCTTCCATCTTCTCTTTAAAGCAAACAAACAACTTATTAATTATGTATACAGGGTTCTTTCTGCATGTATGCCTTCAGGCCAGAAGAGGGCACCAGATCTCATTACTGATGGTTGTGCGCCACCATGTGGTTGCTGGGAGTTGAACTCAGGACCTCTAGAAGAGCAATCAGTGTTCTTAATCTCTCCAGCCCCTTCCATGTTCTCTTACTCATTGAAATGGACCTCCACCTCTTGATCCATGTCTCCAATCTGTCCTAATTGTGGGGAACTGCCCACAGTGGCTATACTGTGCTGGCCTGAGGAATCCTTCTAGATGCTTAGCATATTGGTGAGAAGCATTCTAATGTAACGCCTTTTCTGTCCTCAGAAGCCTGGTATTTCAGTACAGGGAGAAGAGTCTGTACTTGTACAGAATTAACCAATGTGATGTGAGATGGCCTTCTGTATATGTGTTGCTTTTATTGGACAGTAAATAAAGCTGTCTTGGCCTGTGGCAGGGCAGAGTATAACCAGGCTGGAAGAGATATTTATAGGCAGAGTCAGAGAGACGTCATGTAGCTGCCGAAGGAGAAGGACATGCCAGTACTGTACAAGTAGGCCACAGCTTCTTGGCGATATACAGATTAATGGAAATGGGTTAATTTAAGATGTAAGAATTAGCCAATAAGAAGCCTGAGCTAAACTGGACAGTGGTCAGTAAAATTTTAAGTCCAGGTTTAAAGCCAAGAATGAGGAAACTTCTCCTCACAAAGTCATGATGAATGTTTAGATATGTATGACACATTTTCTAAGACAGACCCTCTGTTGACATTTTTGCAAATTATAGAGCAGAACAGGAAGAAACAAAAACTGGGTCCTATAGTTACAAGCAATTGCATTTTTTCTTTCTATTATTTTAAATTTTTATTGCTTTATAAATAACACAATTCAAAATTTCCACTCCCTTCCCTCCTCCCATTTCCCTCCCGCTCCCCCACTCACCCTCCCTTTTCCCCTCCAGTCCTAAGAGAGGGCAGGATACCCTGCCCTGTGGGAAGTCCAAGGCCCTCCCCCCTCCATCCAAGCCTAGGAAGGTGTGCATCCAAACAGACTAGGATCCCAAAAAGCCAGTACATGCAGTAGAATCAAATCCCAGTGCCATTATCATTGGCTTCTCAGTCAGCCCCATTGTCAGCTACATTCAGAGAGTCGGGTTTGATCACATGCTCATTCACTCCTAGTCCAGCTGGCTTTGGTGAGCTCCCATTAGATCAGTCACACTGTCTCAGTGGGTGGACCAACCCCTCGTGGTCCTGACTTCCTTGCTCTTCTTCTCCCTCCTTCTGCTCTTCAAAACTGGACCTTGGGAGCTCAGTCCAGTGCTCCGATGTGGGTCCCTGTCTCTATCTCCATCTATCACCAGACGAAGGTTCTATGGTGATATTCAAGATATTCATCAGTGTGGCTATGGGACAAGGCCAGTTCAGGCACCCTCTCCTCTACTGCCCAAGGACCTAACTGGGGACATCCCCACAGACACCTGGGAACCCCTCTAGAGCCAAGTCTCTTGCCAACCCTAAATGGCTCCCTTAATTAAGATATATTCCCTGTTCCTATATCTGCCCTTCCTCCATCTCAACCATCCCACTCCCCGAAGCTCTCCCCAATTCTTGCCTTTGCCCTTCTCTCTCCCCCTCTCCCCTTCTCCCCACCCCACCCACCCCCACCTCCATGCTCCCAACTTTTGACTGGCGATCTTGTCTGCTTCCAGTTTCCAGGAGGATTTATATATGTTTATCTTTGAGTTCACCTTATTATTTAGCTTCTCTAGGCTTGTGAACTATAGGCTCAATGTCCTTTGTTTATGGCTAGAATCCACTAATGAGTGAGTACATACCATATTCATCTTTTTGGGTCTGGGTTATCTCACTCAGGATAGTGTTTTCTATTTCCATCCATTTGCATGCAAAATTCAAGATGTCATTGTTTTTTACCACTGAGTAGTACTCTAATGTGTATATATTCCACACTTTCTTCATCCATTCTTCCATTGAGAGGCACCTAGGTTGTTTCCAGGTTCTGGCTATTACAAATAATGCTGCTATGAACATAGTTGAACATATGCTTGTAAGGCATCTGACCAAACAGCTCAGGAAACTGGGGTCTTCAGATATTGATGTTTGTTACCAGAGGTCAAGTCTAACCCAGACTTGAGTGTTGACTGTAACATCAGCATCTTCAGAATCTAAGCTGAGAAAGCAAAGCATACATCGCCTGGTGTTCTTAATAGTAAACAAAGCTACCTATCTGTCATGCCATGGTATGTAGGCAGAATGCTGAGGGAAAGTTACTGCAGGTACTAGGTGTTAAAATTACACAAAAGCACAGTAACCATTTGTCTTGGTCTTTTTCTTGATGCTATGATAAAAATTGTCTAACAAAAGCAAGTTACCATACAAAGTATTTACTTCAGCTCAAAGTTCAAAGTTATAGTCAACTGGGGCAAGGAAATCGAGTGGCAGGGGCATGATGGAACTGGTCACATACAAGCGGAAACAGAAAGCAAGAAATGCTAGTCCTCAGCCTGCTTTCTCCATGTTTTATCACCTAGGATTTCTGCCCAGGGAATGGCCCTGCCCACAGTTAAGGTGGTATTCCCGTGTCCTTAATGAAGATACTCACCCACTGGTGTTGCCTGAGAGCTTATCTCCTAGGTGACTCTCGATCTCATCAAGTTGAGAATTGAGATTAACCATCCAACCATTGTAAATTCACTTTTGTTCATTCAAAAGGAATTAAAAGAGATTTAGTACAAACTATCAATCAAAAACCTAAGAAAGGTCAGTCTCTGTCTTAGCACTGTTAAAGGCTAGTGTAATAAAATTGTATTGAAGAGACATTTTTCTAAAATTCTCATAAAGGCCATATACTAATGACAGGGGTAGATTCATTTGCAAACAAGAGGTTAGGGGGACCTCTCAGAAATCATCTGCCTGGAGTGTATGGTGCACATCACTGATAGCCTCACAATAAGAGAGTCTTAAGAAGGTAGAAAATATAGAAGGCCTGCCATCAGGCTCCTTTAACCATGACCTTCTCGAGAGTATTTGAAATAAAATTTTATTTATGGAACTTTAATAAGTGTCACTTTGAAGGAGCATCATTTTGTCAAACAAACGACTAAATAAAGTAATATTTGTCTCTTCCTGCACTGGGTTTGGGTTCAGTAAATGTGTCATCTAGGTGACAGGTGGTGCAATTTAGACTGTGCATTTAATGTTATACCCTGGGTGGATTTAAATAATAAGTATTCAGAGGCAGAGTCAATGACAGTATGTGTTAGGCAAAGCAGTATCAGGCTTGGAGCTGCCGTCAGACTCAGGACTGGTAGGGTAGCCTCTTTCTCAGCTCTGCTTGTCCAGCAACTGAAGGCAACTGTTGAAAGTATATTCTAGATTCTACCCTTTAGGTTACAATGACCAGTAAATGCTCTGAATTTGTAACTGGGAACTTTTTAAATATTCTTTTAGAACAAGGGAGGCAGATAGTGTGGACAAGGGCTCCTCTGAGCTTCTCTATCTGTCTCTCCCCCCCCCCTTTATTATTTTACAACTGTAAAGTTGCTTTTATGGTTCTTGACCTGGAGACCCTGGATTCCAGACTGTAACATTAGAGCATGTAAGATATTGGCTCTGTTTTTATTTTAATGTCTATTTGTAGTTTGAAGAAAAACACACGTCTAGTGGTTAAGTGTATGTGTCAGCAGGTGGGCTGCAGCCCCAGTTCTTTTGTTTCATTAAACATTATTCTAGACGCTTGAGTGAAAGCATTTTTCTTTTTAGACTAGACTAAGATTTTTTTGCTTGTTTTGTTTTTTTTGTTTGGCTTTTTTTTTTTTTTTGAGACAGGGTTTCTCTGTGTAACAGTCCTGGCTGTCCTAGAACTCCCTTTGTAGACCAGGCTGGCCTTGAACTCACTGAGATCCACCTGCCTCTGCCTCCCAAGTGCTGTGATTAAAGGAATATGTCACCACCGCCCGGCTAGGTTATGATTTTGATCATAGACAGACATGGCGGCACATGCCCTTAATCCCAGCACCTGAAGGCAGAGTTTGGGAAATCTCTGTGAATTTGAGGCCACCCTGGTTTATATAGTGAGCTCCTGACAGCCAGAACTACATAGTGAGACCTTGTCTCAAAAAAGAAAAAAAAGAAAATTTGATCTCAAGAGTTTTAAATAAAATAGATGACTCACCACATAATGTCCATGCGCCACATCCACTCAGTAGCAGGGCTCACCTGGAAGTGTGTCCGTGTGCCTCATCCGCTCAGTAATAGGTCTCACTTGGAAGTATCTTTTGCACTCAAGTATCTAGATTACTCAGTGCTTTTAGGTTTATTACAGGCCTGATCTGGGCACAGTCTCCTTTAAAACCTTAAAAGTCTATTTAGCCAGAGTCCTCGCCTTTGTTTTTCCACCAGGTCATTCCTGTTCATGGGTTAAGCACCACTTAAATCCTATACTAAACCCTTTATTAAATGCTTGCTGCCTCTACCCCTACATTCCATTGGCAGAATCCATCCCTTTCCTCCTACAGTCCCATCATGTTGATTCCTATTTCAAACCTAAATGGGTGTTTTATTAGCATGTGGGTGCTGGGTTGTATTTTAGCAAAGAGAGTGAAGGACTCTTTCAAAAGACAACCACTCTATAGAATCATCCTGCCCTTCATGATGAGTGAGGGGTGTTAGTAGGCCTACCAATCCTATGTGGCATTTTCTTTCTTTCATCTCAGATTGTTTTTATTTTTAGCTGGTGTCTCCCTCTGTAGCCCACTCTGCCCTGAAACCAGAATTTAGTTCTGGCCCCACACTCACAGCAACCATGCCTTAGCATGGGTCTAAGCATGCCATCAGCTTCTGCTGCCCCACCAGTTTGCCTGGTTTACTTAGCCAGCAGTGAAGCCCAACTCTGGGCTCAGCAAGGCTTGAAAGGCAAATCTGTAGACAAAGAGAAGGTACCTTGTACAGGAGGTGCTACGGCAACGTTGCATCCAGAAAGAAGGTGAGGTGGAAGTGGTTGAAAATATATTGTAGAAAATAAATGTGGGAATTCTCAGCCTTGAGACTTAACTAAATTAATGAAAATGAATGTAGAAAATCTTGGGGAAATCACTTGAGACTGAGGGGCAAAAACAATGAACTTTCATTCATCCATTTATTCATCCCTCATGTATATGTGTGACTGGGGGTGTGTCTGCATGTGTGGGGATACAGAGCTGTGCCTGCGTGTTTGTACAAGTATGTGCACATGCAACTGGAGACCCAAGGTCAGAACTTTTTTTTCAGTCACTCTCCATCTTATTGATTGAGGCAAGGTCTCTCGCTTGAACCCACCTGCACGTCTGGTCCAGCTAGCCAGCCTGCTCCTATGAGTCCCTCCCTATCTTTGCCTTCTGGGCACCCCCACCTGACATTCTGAATGCCTGTCCTCAGGATTGTGCAAAAAGCACTTTAACTACTGTGTCATCTCCCCAACCCTTCTTCTTCTTCTCCTCCTCCTCCTCCTCCTCCTTCATTTTTTAATTAAATAGAAATCCCGAGCCCCTCTTTAAAAACAGAAATAAAAGCCAAGAAAAAGCACAACAAATCCTCAGGGAAGTTGCAGGGCGTAGTCATCAAAGCCAGTGATGGTAACAAAACTCATTTTGACAAGGAATAATAGACACTGGCCTATAAAGACAGTTGAAGAGCAAAAAGGTGAATGAAAGCCAATGGAGGGATTAAGGAACCAGTGTGTTTAAAATATTCTGGGTAAAGCTAGGATGAGTGATAATGAGAGAAAGAAGAGGCCTTCCCTTGTTTAACCCAAAAGACAATGCTGCTCTGTTTGGCCTCTACCCATCCCTCTCTCTTTCGTGCTCACATTTCTTGCCTTCCTACTTTCTTCCTTCTTACTCTTACCTTTCTATCCTTTTATCCTTCCTTCTTTCCTTCATTCCATCCATCCTTCCTTCCTTCCTTCCTTCCTTCCTTCCTTCCTTTCTTTCTTTCCTTCTTCTTTAAAACAATATATAGAGAGAATACATACATTCACTCCCAAGTGTCTGTCAGCTGGTAGGAGTAATTTTCTGGTGGAGAAAGTATCCAAAGAGAAACCATAATGAGGGTCATAAAGCCACAATGAGACAAGAACTGGTAGACAAGAATATTAACTTCACAGAGAAATGAAACTGCTTTCTCAAAAGAAGAGGAGATAGTTTACATATGAATGCAAGACTGCAGAGAGGGGAGAATGAATGGAATTCCACTCCCGGTGGCTGGACTCCAGAATCAGCTGCAATAAGTGAAAGTGGTAAGGCTGAGCGCAGACAGCAGCTGGCCAGGCGCTTGGTGGCTGTTCACTCCTTCGTATTTGTGGGAACAGGGATCCTGGGTGCAGTAAGAAATCTTAGAAATAAACTGAAAGATTCCTCATCAAAATCATGCATTCCACTGAGTTAGCTAAGTTTTCCAGGGGAAACAACCATTTGCAGGAAGTTCTCTGCAACAGGGCCTGGCAATACAATGGGAGGAAGCAAATGCTCCCATCACAGGGCTACAGGGCCTGGCAGTACAACAGGAGAAAGCCACTGCTTGAGCCTCTCCCTGGCTGGCAGTAATATAGACATATAGTAGGGAAGGAGATTCTAGAAAGGAGGCCAAGATCAGGTAGTTACAGAGCCAAAACTGTCAGTCAGCAATGCGGAATTGAGCTAAACCAAAGACAGCTCCATCAAAACAAAGGTTCTGATATCTGAAAAGACCTCTACACTACCAGCAATTTGAATATAACAAATACTTCCGACATACAATAGTTCTTCAGGCACAGAATGCTTCCGCTCATCTAAGACACTCTTATCCTTATTTACCAGCTTTGGTTCAGCAGGTTCCTTCAGAATTCACCTTACATATCCCCCTGTATCGAGAAAGTTTTCTTGTTTTCCTTTAGCCAAGTTGCTCTCATAAGTACTTGAACTTCCATCCTGGTGAGTTTATCATACCACCTCACAGCTGTCTGGTCATTGCTCTTCTCTAAACCTAGACCACAAGTCCATAATATTAAGGACTTTGGTCACATTGCATAGCTAGCAGCCAGCCACACAGCAACCTAACAACCTGTGTTTTTGCATAAATATATGAATTCTCTGCATTCCTTTCTGCATGGCAAGAACAAGAGAGAGAGAGAGAGAAATAATAAGATACCAGGATGCCCACAGTACCCAGAGAGGGAGATGTCCTAAATTAGGGACAAAAGGACAAGAATTACAATGTTTAGGACCCATGAGATGGACCAATGGGCAAAGGTGTTTGCTGTCAACCCTGAGGAACTGACTTTGATCCTGGGATCACATAATGAAAGAATGAACTGTCAGCATCTGCACTAATGTAAAAAAAAAATGCTTCCAAGCAATGGGCAGAAATGTAAAGCAATACAAGGCCTGCACTTCTGAGTCATCAGACTAGATATGCCTAAAAGTCACTGCCCAGCAGATATCATCAAAATAACACATAATTATAATGTCACTCCATGCTCCAGGATACCAAGGCAAATCCTACAACTCTCTCAAATAAAAATTCAGAAAAACCAGACACATGTAATGTTTTACAAGCATCTTGCAAAAAAAGAGGAAGATCACCCAACTGCCATAATAAAAGTAAGTCTAATAATATCTATAAATTTGACTTTAACCACAGGGTAGAGGTTTTTGAAATAGTACAGTTGGCATATTAGTTTAACTTCTGGAGATGATACACTAAGCATATGAAGTTTCTTATGGACCTCTCCTAGCCACTAGTTTGAACGATGAGGAGGTTAAGTTCTGTACTCCAGGTATCTGCAGGATCATTTCTAAGAGCTGCACAAGATGGTGACACTGTGTGATTATTCTATCTACATCTGAGGAAGCTAATAAAGTCTTAGCCCAATCATCTTTGAAGATTATTTCTAACAGTATATTGTAGACAGAGACTGCTCATTAGTTTCCCGACTGCTCAGATCCAAATAATCACACAGAAACTATATTAATTACAACACTGTTCAGCCAATGAGTCAGGCATATTTCTAGCTAGCTCTTACAACTTGAATTAATCTATTTTTATTAATCTATGTATCGGCATGAGGTTGTGGCTTACTGTTAAGGATCTAGCATCTGTCTCCTTCAGCCTTCCTACATGGCATCTCTATGACTCTGCCTATTCTCTTCATATATGTCTTTCATCCTTGTTATATTCTGTCCTAGTATAGGCAAAAGCAGCTTCTTTATTAACCAATGGTAATAAAACATATTCATAGCATACAGTGGGAAATCCCACGTCATCTCCCCTTTTCTGTCTAAATAAAAAGGGAAGTTTTAACTTTAATATAGTAACATTATATATAACAAAACAAGTTCAAGCAAGAATTACAGTTACAATATTTAGTCTGTTTGTATCTGGCAAAATTAAAGAAAATAAACTATCATCTATTTTGTCTTTGTGAGTCTGAAGTTTCATATCTAATATTTCTTTTATTATAACTAAGGAAAACTATAACTATCCGTATTTAAATCTTCAAAGACCCCAGAAGGATATAATATTACCCAAGTAAACAGGAAGTACATTTTAAACAACGTCCAAAACTTTAGAATTGACAGAGACAGCTTGCTGCCTGGACAGCCACTCAAAGTTCTTCTATAACATTGAGGCATCCATCTTTAGCCTATAGGCCCATAGTATCTGGCACACTTATCCATGAAGCAGGAAATTTGAAGATCTCTTCTGCCTTGTAATGGCAAAATTCATCAATTGCTTTCTTCTGTGTCCTGCAGAATGTCTGACAGATTCATGAAACAGGAACTCTGAAGGACTATCTCACCTTTAGGCAAGTTCAGCAGTCATTTTTCTGTGGGTTCTGCATATCCAGTTTATACAACATAATATCAAGGAGTTCAGACAAAAGCAGTTTCTTGCCCAAATGGCTAACAAACTCCATAAGGAGCCTCTTCGATGCCCATCATCCTCTTGAAGTAGATTGGTATTGCTAGAAGCAAATAGGTCTCACTGTCGAGAAAAGTCTAAGTTCTTAAAATCTCTCAAATGCCATGTTCTGTAGGTCTTTGAAAGAGTTGAAGAATATCTATTCCTCTGAAATATATCTCTGTACATTAGAAAACCTAACTATCATGACTACAAGTTTGACTATTATAGATGACTATCTATTAATCTGTAATTTTAATTATATATTACATTTTAAATAAGCTGTATAAACATACACCTTAAACAAGAGTAGAGTTATACCTATGCACAGAGTAGCAAATCGACCTTAAATTTATATCAATAGACCAAGATCTATACCAATGCAAAGTATTCATCTCTATATCATATCTCCATTTAAATTAAAACAAACATTTATAAAGAATCATTTTGGGAATTTGGGCATTGTTTTCTCCAAACTGCTTCCTGCTGTTTATTGGGTGAAGTATTTTAGGATTCATGGAGACCTTTTGGGAGAGGGTCTTGTTTCATCAAACCACATCAGCCTGGAAGGAATCCACAGTTTCCCACTCTCTGTGGAAAAAAAAGCAGAACTTCTTTTCCAAGGTAACATATCCTTAGACTCAAATTATGAAGTCAAGATAAAGATACCTTTAAAATACATATATTTTAGCTTAGCAGCCCCCACAATCATATATCTCTCTACAGTCAAAAAATTTAAAGAAAACACAATAATATACATAATTCAGACTCTCTGTGTGTTTTCCATCTTTATGTGGCTTTTTTTCTTTACTCCTTTAATCTATGTCTGCCTTTACTCTTTTATATTACTTTTACTATCTCTTTAAAGGCTTTATTTTAATTTTTTTAAACCTATTTCTTTTTATAACTGCCTATACTCTTTTTCTTTTCCCTCCCAAGCCTTGTATATTTATCCAACACTGTTTCTCGTTTAGAGGTCTTTTATGTCTGAATCTGTCCTATTGTGTATGTGAAATCCTTTCCTGACCAGGAACGCTTTTTTATTGCTAAGCGAGTGTGGCTAGGACCAACTCTATGGCCCTGCCTGTTTGCTTTGCCCCATCCAACATGGCCGACGTATGTTCACTGCCTCTGCAAGTTATGCACACTGCACTGTCTCCAAGGATGCAGTGGGTGTATGTTGCCATTAAACAATCTGTAACACACTGCTCACAGGCCCCATTTAAGTGCAGGACCTCCTGAAAGAGCCAGAGTTAGTTTTTCCAGCATGAACCAGGAAGCTGGAACTTAAAGAAGCTGTGCGATTTTTTTCCATTAATACTGAGTCAGGAAGACTTCTCAAAGGACCCGTGCCTCTGGTTGCTGCCAGCAAACAGAGTCTGTCTGAAAAAATTCAGCTACCAAGAAATCGTGCTTAACTTTGTTCTTTTATTTTTAGAATCCCTTCCCAATCTCTCTCAGATTTTATGTGACTGTAGTTTCCCCCATGCTGGTGCCATTTGTAAATAAAGACTGCTCATTCATTTCCCGACTGATCAGACATGAATGAGCACATAAAAACTATATTAATTACAACACTGTTTGGCCAATGACTCGGGCATATTTCTAGATAACTCTTACATCTAAATTAACCCATTTCTATTAATCTATGTATCGGCATGAGCCTGTGGCTTAGTGGTAAGGATCTGGCATCTGTCTTCTCTGGCAGCTTCTCTGGCGTCTCTCTGACTCTGCATACTCTCTCTCTATCTCTATCTCTTCCAGCCTAGGCTATATTCTGCCCTGCTATAGGCTGAAGCAGCTTCTTTATTAACCAACAGTAATAAAAAATATTCATAGCATACAGAGGGGACTTCCATATCAGTATATGACACGGTGATTGAGAAAGAAAACCAGAGGTTCAAACAAGCATGCTTTAAAAAAATGTCAAGGGGAGGGAGGAGGGGTGGGGGGTAGTGGGAGGGGACCCGGAGAAGGGGAAGAAAGGAAAAAAAATTTTTTTTATCTTTAATTATGTTCTTGAATGGAAAAAATAAAACAAAACAATGTAAAAAAAAAAGAAAAAAAAAGAACACTTTAAACATTATTTTATTTTTTAATCTGGTTTTAATTCCATATACATGTCCAGATATTGTGCTATGTAGTTGGGATAGTAGTTATACTGCAAATAAAAATTCTTCAACTTTCAAAAAAAAAAATGTCAAAAATCAAAGAAAGAGAAAGGGGTTCATTGGTAGAATAGTTGTCTAAGTAAGCACAGGACCTTGGCTTCAGTCTCCAGAAACACACACACACAGACACACATACACACACACACAGACACACACACACACACACACACACACACACACACACACACACAGAGTAAATAACTATTTATTAAAAAGAAGTTTAGACATTCTTTGATTTATTACCCCTTGTCACTACAGTTACACTTATCAGCATAAAAGATCTCTTCCCAGAAATCAGACTTAATGAAGCATTAATGTCAGTTATGCCATTTGTAATGTGTTGTTTCTTTTGGTGACTGATGCAAGAACTTGAGTTAGAAAAGTAAAACAACAGGAAATCCCTTCTAATCTCTTCAGCCTTATCAGAAAACAACCAATGTGTACAGCTGAATTTGGTTGTTTTAATCTCCTTCTAAAAGTCAGATAACCCTCCTAGGAGTTATTCTATATTTTTTTGCTCACAGATATTGGAGCACATAAACATGTGTTAGCCATGTTAGCTCTTTTGGTTCATTTTGAGCATCTAAATTAAGAACATTGGCTTACGATAATTGATGTCTACAATATCTTCTCCTTACCCTTCCACATGCTTTGTATATGGCCTTGAACTTTGGGCTAATATGGATTTCAAAGTGTTAATTCTGGCTTCCTTCATGGACATGAGGCTGATGATAGACCACGATTCTCAGTGTTCTAGAGCTTGGTTCTTTCTACTTTCAACATGAACAAGTTGATAGAAATCAGACAACTGAAGAGTGGAGTTCTGTGAACTTTCAACTCTAAAATCATTATGTCCTGTTTTTATATTTTTATAAGATTCAGTTAAATCAAAGGGGAAGACGTCCTTAGACTATGTTTACTAAAGTGGGAGATAGACAAGAAAAGAAAAAGCGTATCCTATGTTATAGAATTTTATAGCAATATTATTAGGGGCTGATAGTATCCTAGTACAGCTACCCTTAAAGAAATGCTGTGATTCATAACTATTAATTCCAGGAAGTCAATAAATATTAATTCCAGAGAGTTAATTATCATGCAATTAACTATGAAAGCAAAAGGAAGGCCTCTGCTCCTTGTCTTCACATATTCACTTCCTTCCCCCATGGAAGTCAGATCTAGAGTAGTAGAGTAGCTAGGGATCTTTCTGAAGTAAGTCATAACTAGGTTGATTGAATAAGAGTTCAGAACCAAATCTTATAATTTTCCTTGACCTCAGTATCTCTAAAAACTCACTTAACAATCCTATTAGCTCTATCCCCAAAGCATATGTATAAACAGACCAGCACCTTCACAGTTATCATCCTGAGCTAGGCCAAAGGCATTTCTTTTCTTTGTTGTTAAAGTTATGTCTTGACTGTTGACTCAGCCATTGTCCACTATTGTTGGCTGTCAACAGAACTTAATATAAGTCCTGTTAGAAATAGATCAGATTGTATCAGTCCTGGACTCAAAGCTTCCTAGACCTTTTCATGTATATAGGGTAGCATCTAAGGCCCTCACAAAGAACCATGAGGCCTTCCAAGAGTTCTATCTCTGATGTCACATTCTTTTACTTTTCATTCCCATCATTTTGCTTCCCCAGTGTGACACTCTGGACACTTGGTGTGGTGATTTGATTGAAAATGACCCCCTATAGGCTAATAGGGAGTGGCCCTATTAGGAACTGTGGCCTTGTTGGAATAGGTGTGGGCTTTGAGAAAATAATGTCACTGGGAGTGGGCTTTGAGGTTTCAGATGCTCACACCAGGCCCAGTGTTGTTTTCTTCTTCTGGCTTACTGCCAACCCAATTGCAGAACACCCACCTACCTCTCCAGCACTGTGTCTGACTGCATGCCTCCATGCTTTCCGCCATGATGATTAAGCATTGAACCTCTGAATTGTAAGCCAACCCCAGCTAAATGTTTTTCTTTATTAGAATTTCTGTGGTCATGGTGTCTCTTCACAGAAATAAAACACTAATGAAGACACACGAATACTTTGCTATTCTTCTAATATATCATATGCTCCTGCCTCAGACTCTCTGTACTGAATATTTTCTTTGCCTGTAATGTTCCACCCCCAGATAGACTGTCCATGCTTGTCCATGGATACTCACCTCCTTCAGATATTTGCTCACATGTCCCTTTCTAGCTAAATCTGCCTCCCAAGCCATGAGTCCCTCCTACACTGGTACTAAACTCCCTCCTTCCTTGTGGCATTCTACATGTATAACAATTGTCGGATGATGCTTTAGGTATTTACATCCATCCAATGAGGTCAGAGGAAGATGTTTCTTTTGTTTCGTTTGTGCTGTATTCCCTTAACCTAGAATTGTTGATGAGTATCTGATGGTTTTATTTTATTTCAAATTTTCAAACATTTTATTTATTTGTGTGTTTGTGTATACTTGGAGATGCATACATGCCACAACATACCTATGAAAGTCAGAGTTGGACAATGTTCAGAAGTTGGTTCTCTCCTTCCACCATGTGGGGACCAGGGGATTGAATTCAGGATATCAAGCAGCAACAGGTTGTTTTGCCCACTGAGCAATCTTGCCAGCCCCAGTGGAAATATTTTTAAATGAGTAAGTAAACAAATAACTGGAGACTTAGGAAATACTTTTACAAGGACTTAAAAGTAAGTTCTAATCCTTCTAGTGACTAGGAAATGACTGGGCATCCAAGGGACTCAAATTTTTGCCGTAGTTTTCCAGGGTCATTTTATTTCTTAAGTTTAAATAAAACATCAATAACTCCTTGTTTGCAAGAGTTCCCAAAAGAGTTGAGCGTCTTTGTTCTCACAGTTTCTAACCCCAAGTGGCCACACTGTCTCTGAATTTGCCATCTTTTCTCTAATTACCTTCCTTAGATGTAGACATTCTTTTTGAGTTCTCCAAATGCCATCAATGGAGTTAGTTTATCTCACACTTACTATAGAGAACAGGATACGTTACATGGAAGTTTCTAGTACTTTCTTTATGTTAATGCCCCCAGTTTTCCTAACTCACTAAGATATACATATCCATCCACATGGGACTTCGTGCAAAATTCATTGTGTCTTCTTTGTACAACAGATTTTTCATGACTGTTAAACTTTACACTACTGGGGAAATACTAGACATTGAACTTATATAAAACTGCCTTGTTAAAACACTTTATATTTTTTATTAAGATGCACTTTCATTTGCTTTGGTGAATATTTTTGTTATACTATTATCATTATTAATGCTGAGTTATTGTCCATGCACCATAGAATTCACCCCTTTAAAGAACATTTTCGTTGAAGTGGTTTAATTTCAAAATATTATCTTCAAACCAATAAGAAACCTTGTACCAACTAGTGGTCACCTCTCTTTCCCCTCCCTGCATCTCCTGTCATTCACTCTACCATTTTCTATGTCTACAGGTATACACATTCTAAGAGTTTCAGAGAAAGAGAATCAAAGAGTATAAAAATCTTTGTGTTTTACTTCTTGTGAACGTTTTTATATGCTTGAAATGTCTACATACAATTTTTATTTTGTTCATTCAAGTTTGAGGCAAAAATTTATGATTGATTTTTACAACTTTGTGGATTTTTGCAGTGGCTGATATTATATTTAAAGACCAGAAAGATCCTTCCTTTTATTAGTTGAATCTCATAAATTTGTCATTTTTGTATGACAAAATGGGTTTTGCGGTTGCAATTACAAGTTGTATAAACTATTAGCTCACAGGTCAGTATAATGTTGAAAATCTTAGATTAATAGTGCTTTTAGCCCTTGTATTAGTTTCTTTTCTATTGTTGTTATAAAACACTATGTCAATTTATAGAAAGGAGTATTTATTTGGACTTATGGTTCCAGAGGGATTAAAAAAAACTGTGATAACTAGTGGATTGAATAAGAGGGGTCCCTATAGGCTCATTTATTTGAATGCCTAGTTATCAGGGAGTAGGAGTATTTAAGAAGGATTCGGAGGTATGACCTTGTTAGAGTAAATGTAGCCTTGTTGGAAGAAGTATCACTAGGGGTGGTCTTTGAGGTTTCAAATGCCCATGACAGACCCAGTCTCTCACCCAGCCCCATGTAGATCAGGATATAGCTCTCGACTACCTCCCCAGTAAGCTTCCAGCCATGATGATAATGGACTAGACCCCTGTATCTGCAAGAAATCCCCCCAATTAAGTGCTTCCTTTCATAAGAGTTGCCTTCTTCACAACAATAAAAGGTGACTAAGACAATAGTAGAGTGGAGACATGGTATCTGGAACAAGACACTGAGAACTCACATCTTCAGATGGTAAGCATGAAGCAGAGAGAGAAAATTTGGACTATCACAAGTCTTTAAACTCTCAAATCTGTCTCCAGTGACGCACTTCCTCCAACAACACCTCAACCTCTAAGTCTTCCCAAACAGCACCACCAACTGGAGACCAAGTATTCAGACATTTCTGATCAAGCTACCACAGCCCTCATCAGGGGCTTCCCCCCGCCGACAGTGAATAGTAGTTAATAAAGAGATTTATCAATGGTCAAAATGCATGGAAGAAGGGACTGTGGGGTGCTCCGCTCTGATTGGTGCATGTATATCACTGTTTTTTTTTTTTTCTGTCAGCTTAGTGACTGCACCTGAACCTACTGATATTTTAACTACCATCTGCAGGCCCCATGGCCCATCACTCAGTGCCTCATTGCTCAGGCTATGGCCCCGCAGGACTTCTGATCCCTCCAGCAGCTCTCTTGCTGCTGTCAAATGTGTAAATCTCTACCACTCTATTTATCAACAAGACTCAGGAGTCAGAGGTTAGGGTGTAAACCTTTTAGCTCAGAGAGGTTGAGGAGCAACTAGCTGACCTTCTCTCCTCACCAGTGTCTCAGAAAAAAGTGTCCTTTTGTTCCACCAAACCAAAAAAGACCACTATACTCAAAGTCCCTCCCTACTACTTCATGTGTATCTCTCTATTCATCTCTAGACTCTCTATGAATACTTTCTGTTAACTAGTTCCACCTCCTGATCCAAGGTTTATTTTACTTAATTAATGCACAGGCAAACTCAGGGTTCACAGTGTGATCAAATATCCCACAACATTCCCCCCTTTTAGTCTAAATAAAAAGAAAAGGTTTTTAACTTTAACACAGTGAAACAATTAGATCAATTATCATATAAGAATTATATTTCACAATGTCAAATCCATTTGTACTTGGCAAATTCGGAGAAAGTACTCTATTAACTATCCTATCTCAGTGAGTACAATGTTTTATACCTAAACCACTTCCTATCATAACCTGTATTACCAACCTAAAAATATCTTTTTAGATCTTGAAACATATTTTTAGGTAAACAGTTTATGCTTTTATGTCTCTCAAACTATACACTTTACATCTCTTTTGTGAGTTTCATTTTTGAATTTGATAGCAAGGAAAACTATAAAATTTAAAGACTGGATATAAAATACCTAGTCTTCAATCCCATCAGAGGCTGAGAAGGATAAAATCTTACCTGAGTAAATAAGGAATGCAGAGTAAACAAATTCTAAAACTATAGAAATGACAGAGACAGCTGTCTGCCTGGACAGTCACTCAAGTTTCCTCTGCAGTGTTAGGGCATCCATCTTTTGTCTATAGGTTTGGAATATCTGACAGACTTTTCTGTGAAGCAGAAATTTTGAAGGACTATCCTAATTTGTCTTGGCAAAGTTCAGCAGTTGACTTCCTTTGTGTGCTGCTGTAGTAAGGATGCCAATTGTTGCAGGGTAGTGAGCCACTTGTTCTTCCTGGCTGCCCGGCTAGCTTACACCCAAAATAATCACACAGAAACTGTATTAATTAAATCACTCCCTGGCCCATTAACTCTAACTTCTTATTGGCTAACTCTTACATCTTAATTTAACCCATTTCTAGTAATCTATGTATTGCCATGTGGCAGTGGCCTACTGAGTAAAAATCCCAGCGTCTCTCTCCAGTGGCTCCATGGCATCTCCCTGACTCTGCTTTCTTCATCCCAGAATTCAGTTCCATCTTCCCTGCCTACCTAAGTTCTGCCCTATCAACAGGCCAAGGCAGTTTCTTTATTCATTAATGAAAGCAACACTTAGACAGAAGGACCTCCTATACCATCCTACTTGTTCAATTAGGATAGCACACTGTCAGCAGTCGAGGCAAGGGCAATTTCTTGCCTAGTGGCTAGCTTTGCCACATTGAAAACAAACTCCATATGGAGGTTATTTGATGCCCATCATCTTCTCTGAAACAGATTGGTACTGCCAAGAGCAGATATATCTCACTGTCATGAAAAGCCTTATGTCATTAAAACATTTTAAATACCATATTCTATAGATCTCTGAAATGTTTGAAGACCACCTATCTATCTAAAATACATCTATTTAACCTTGAATACATACCTAACATGACTACACATTCGATTGTTATAGATGACTAATTACTATCCTGTATTTCTTAATTATCTAAACAGTTTGGAATAATATCTTTTAAGGACTGGAACTTTACATTATATTTTAAAATGAACTGCATAGGTACAATACCTTAAATAACAGTAGAAACATATATACAATATGTTATAACAAAAAACCTTAAATTTTTTATTAATATACAAAAATCCATACTAATTTAAAATATTTGAGACTGGTGTTGCTTTTTAGTAGATTCAATATTCTACCCTTTTATCCTATCATCCCTATATCCCCCATTTCCTTTCTTTTCATCCCCCATATCACAATGCCTTTCCACAAAGCTAAAGGAACAATGTAGAAGTGGGGGAGGGGGTCAAAAGATTGTAAGAGCATGAGGATAGCTACAAAACAGAACCTTCTGGAAATAACAAGTTTGTTGTACCCATGAAATCACAGACTCTTTGTTGCCTACACAAACCCTGCTTGGGGAGCAACTGTTTTATTCGGGGCTGTGTCCTTGGTACATTGTTAATGCTCCAATGGATAGACCTACACCCATGTGTGTATAGGCAGCACTAATTGAACTCAGTGAGTTATAGAAAGAAAAGGACAAAGAAAGTTTGGAGGGGGACACAGCAGTTGGGTATCTGTGAGAATTTGGCATGGAGGTTTAGGGATATATCTGACCAAAACACATTGTGTACTTACATAAAATTCTCAAATTATAAACAAAAATTATTTTAAAAATAGAGAGTGTTGGGTCTATAAATATGGCTAGATGGTCAATAACGCTTGATGCTCTTGCAAGACACTGAACATTAGCAGCTCACAGCTACCTGTAACTTTATATCCAGGGTATCTGATACTCCTGACATCTGTGGGCACTTCATGTACTTATATACATCTACAGGAACTCTCTCTCTCTCTCTCTCTCTCTCTCTCTCTCTCTCTCTCTCTCTCTCTTTCACACATACACACACACACATTTAATGATAAAATATGTCTTTTAAAACCTGAAAGAGTCCCTGAGGTTGTTGTACTGGGTAGTTTTGTGTGTCAACTTGACATAAGCTAGAATCATCAGAGGAAGGATCCTCAGTTGAGGAAATGCTTCAATGAGATTCAACTGTAAGGCATTTTCTCAATTAGTGATCAATGGGGGAAGGCCCAGCCCATGGTAGGTAGTGCCATCCCAGGCTGCTAGTCCTGGGTTCTATAAGAATGAGGGTTGAGCAAGCTATGGGGAGCAAGCCAATAAGCATCTACCCTTCATGGCTTCTGCATCAGTTTCTGACTCCAAGACCCTTCTCTATTTGACTTCCTGATCTGTGATGAACAGCAATGCAGACGTGTTAACCAAATAAACCCTTTCCTTCTCAACTTGCATTTTGGCCATGGTATTTCATCATAGCAATAAAATCCTAACTAAGTTATTTGCTTATTGTGTCCAGGTGATGTTACTTCTTTGGCATCACCCCACTCTGACTCCATTCTTTCTTCTTCCTCTTCCACATTGATCTCTGTGCCATAATGGGGAGGGATTTGATAAAGACATGCTATTTAGGACTTAGTTTCTCATCCTCTGCCCATTGCCCAGTTGTGGGCCTCTGCCTTAATTAACATCTACTACAAGAAAAAAACATCTCTAATGAGGGTTAAGTGATGCTCTGATTTATGAGTAGAGCAGTGTATATCATTACAAACCATTTCATTGCTAGGTTTCTTTAGCAGAGTAATAGCAGTAGGTTTTCCCCTAGAGCCCGTTGTTTTCTAGTCTCAGGTACTTGGGCATTTCAGTAGCATCAGGTATGGGTTCTTTCTCATGGAGTGAGCATAGATTCAATCTAAAAGTGGTCTGTTACTCCTAAACATTTATGCCACTATCGTATCAGTATATCTTGCAGACAGGTCTCTGTTGTAGGTTACAGGATTATATCTGGGTGATATTGATGATTAGTTTTCTCTTCCAGTTGTGTGCAAAGTACTTTCAAGCATCAGGAACATTAGTCATAGAAATGAAGCTTCAAGTTAGGTACCACCTCAATTTCTTCATGCTCAATGATTGAAGAAGGTGGTATCTTCAGCAGTAGGGTCTTACTGTTTGTGAAAGGATGATCGGTGGCTTTAATTGAGTCTGTGATGTTAGGAGAGTGTCTATGGGACCCCTTGATGAGTGACTAAAAAAGATGTAATCCATTCCTGGAGCTGAGGTTTTACTTGGTGACATGAGATGTCTAGTTGGAGCATGATCTCCGACATTGTATGGAAACTCCATTTAAATTTCTATCACATATGCATATATTTTAGGAAGGTTAAACAGTAGTAGGCTTCCCTGTGGCTTTTCAAAAGGCTTCTAGTATTCGTGGTCAATTCCCCATAATTCCTTCCTTTCCCTTTCCCTGCCTTTCTATTTCTTTCCTCTTTTAATCCTAGCTTCCTCCTTCTCTCTTTATCTCCTTATCCCCCTTATCACTGTATTCTAGTTCCCTTTCCTTGGAATATATCCTCTTCCCACTCTGGTTTCTTAATAGCTACTTAACCTCTGTTATCTTTCTGATTGAAACATAACATGCTAAAAGCTCACATCCACATATAGGAGAAAACATGCAGGATTTGTCTTTTTTGGGTCTAGATTACCACACATAGGATGGTTCCATCCTTTTGTCAGCAGATTTCGTTTGTCTTAGCAGTGGACTAATATCCCACTGTGTAAATGTACCATGTAGTTATTATCCTTTCATCAGTTGATAGCGTTTTTCTAATTTCTGTCAATTATTAATAGAGCAGCAATGAACATGGATAAGCAAGTATCTCCTGAATATACCCAAGAACGCTATAGCTGGATCTTGAGATAGATCTACTCTCAGCTTCCTGAGGCACCACCACACTGATTTCCAGAGTGTCCCTACTAATTTGCTTTCCCATGAGCAATGAATTAGTGTTCCCCTTTGATTGCATCCTCACCAGCATGTGCTATGATTTCTTTTCACCGTTTTGGCCATTGTTACTGGGATAAGATGAAATCTCACAGTGGTTTTGTCTTGCATTTTCCTGATGGTAAAGGATGTTGAACATTTTAAAACTCATTTCTTAAACATTTTACTTTTCATCTTTGGAGAACTCTGTTTTTTTAATGTTTTGGAGAACTCCTATTTTTAATGGGATTATTTTTTCCTTATGTTCATTTTTTTAGTTCTTTGTGTATTCTATATACTAATTCTCTGTCAGATGTGTAAGTGCTATTTTCTGCATTCCATTGGCAGCTGCTTTCTTTGAATGCCGGTGTCCTTTTGAGCTGTGGCGACATGCACAAGATATGCACAGGAAAAAAACAGACAAAATCCCAGCACTAAGAAGAGAGAGTAGACACAATGTCCACACCTAACCAAGGAGCTATTTACAATTGATATCTGCTGGAAAAAGGAAAGAACATTTTCTTCAATGCTGTGTCACTGGGCATATCAACTACACTCCAGGATAAGCCTGATGCCCAATAGTTTTTGCCAAACACAAAATGGACTCTGTATTTGTGTGTGTGTGTGTGTGTGTGTGTGTGTGTGCAAGCATGTGTGTGCACACGTGTGTGTGTGCAAGCATACATGTACTTTTTTGGTGATGGTAATTTTTGACTTATTGCTTTTTGCTCTATATTTTTGAGAGAAAGAGAGAGTACATGAAGTTGGATAGGTAGAGGTTCTGAGGACCAGGGAAAAGTTGAGGGATAGGAAAGAATATGAGCAAAATACATTGTATATAACAAAAATTTTAATTAAAACACTAAAAGCTTAATGTAAATGGATTTTTAATCCAATTCAATTTTTCATGCAAAGTTTAACATGCAATATGTTTATGCTAAACAGAAGCCCCACAATTGGCTAGGATTTCTTTGAAAAACCATATCAGCTATAAATATAGCTATTTATCCCCAAAGTATGAAAATGGATATTTGGTACCAGGTCTCATCTCCTAGACCTACCCAATATTGCCTAAGGCTTCTACTTGCTGGGGCACTTGAGAACATGGGACCCAGACTCCCCTTTATCAGAGCTAAGGAGTGATTTTCCATGATATACTCCAGATACCCCAGGTTCCATCTAACTGGTTTGGGAGCTGAGCTAATAGGTCAATCAGGTCAATCAGTTTATAATTAATGCAGACCTCTGTGTGTTTATTTGGGACTAAACGAATGTGGGACCTGGTGGGACAGAAACCTCAGTCAACAAATTGGCGTGCCAACATGGAGCTAACCAAATCTACTTAAAAGCCTGAGAGAGCTTGAGAAGTTATTCCAGATAGAAAAAAAATAGAGTTAAGCACAGCTTCTTGATAGCTGCACTTTCTCAGGTGGGCTCTGCTTGCTAGAGGCAAGCACTCTCATTTAAGAGAGGCTTCCTGACTCAAATTTAGTTGCCAAACCTTGCAGCTCTTTTAAGAGGTCCTGCCAGGAAACACTTAAATGGTGTTGATGAAAAGCTGACTGCGTACTTTTTGGTGGTGGCAGGGACCTTGAAACACCATAGAGTTGTGGCAATAAACATGGCTCCAGCCAGTACCTCTGCCATGAGGCTAGACTCTCAAAAAAGCTAAGGAATGGGCTGGATCCAGCCATCAAAACCATGGCTTTCATCCTAGCCATATCACTTAGCAAATTAAAGACTCATGTGGTCAGAAAAAGAGAGATATGCAGTAAAGATAGATTCAAAGATGAAAAAAGCCTCTGAACAGTTTACTGTGTATTTAAAAATATGTGTAGACTTGGGGGGAAAAAAAGGAAAAAGTCCTTAAAAGAAAAAAGAAAAAAAGCGAGTAGCTGGGTGTGGTGGCACACACCTTTAATCCCAACACTTGGGAGGCAGAGGCAGATGGATCTCTGTGAGTTCAAGGTGTGGTGGCACACACCTTTAATCCCAACACTTGGGAGGCAGAAGCAGGCAGATCTCTGTGAGTTCAAGGACAACCTGGTCTACAGAGTGAATTCCAGGACAGCCAAATATACACAGAGAAGCCTGTCTCAAAAAGCCAAAAATAAAAAATAAAAATAAAAGAAATATAGTTTAAAATAAAGCCATGTAAAGATGAAAAATACACAGAGTCATGTATGTTATTATGTTGTCTTTAAATTGTTTGATGACTGAGGAAGGAGCAAAAGCTGCTAAAAGACATTTGATTATAAATGCTGCTGGATTAACCCATTATATATATTTTGAAAATGCTTTGACTTTAAAGCATTTTGGAGAAAAGGTTTTGCTTTTGTTTCCACAGGAAATGAGGGACTGTGGATTCATTCTGGATTAAGAAAAATCAGGTTTGACCAAGAAAGAACCCCCTGAGAAATCTCTGATAGGAAGAATGGCCCAGATGTCTGAGTTCTACATCCAGAACAGTTCAAAAACTGCTGCCTAAGATGATGAAGCCTCACAGGATACTCCAGTCAGGACTTGATCATAATTCTAAATTTTCTTTAGGTTCACATAAGATTATCAGTGCCCCTAATCAGCAGGAAGTAGCCTGGAAAACTACACCCACATTCTTAAAAAATGGATTATGGATGTTTGCCTTTGTTTAGAATTTTGGTTACAAGTTGTTATGGATAATGGGCAGTAGAAAAGCTAAACAAAGGAGATTCAATTCATAGTTCTTGTTTAAAAAGGGGGGGAAGTGCTGTGGGACAATGGTCTGTACCCTGCCACTTGTATTTTAAATAAATGCTGATTGGCCAGTAGCCAGGCAGGAAGTATAGGTAGGGTGACCAGGCAAGAAGTGGAGGCAGGGCAATGAGAATTCTGGGAAGAGGGAAGTTTCAGTTTGCAATAGTCATCCAGACAGAGAGGAAGCCAGACATAGAGCAAGCAAGATGTGACTGTCTTGCCAAAAAAAGGTACCAAACCACGTGGCTAACACAGATGAGAATTTTGGGCTAATATAAGTTATAAGAGTTAGTAAGAAGCCTGAGCTAATAAGCCAATCAGTTTATAATTAATGTAGACCTCTGTGTGTTTCTTTGGGACTGAATGACTGCGGGACCGGGAAGACAGAAACTTCAATCAACAGGAGCTGAACAGTTGTTATCTTACATATGACCCTGGCATGTTGACAAGGAGCTCTGATTAGTATAAAACATGTACCACATAAAAGGAATCAGCTTGGATGTGTCTATTGAACATCACTCTTTTACACACTACTCAGCCATGTCTATTCAAGATAGTTGTATTCACTCTGACCCAAGGCTATGTGTCATTTCATGGAGGCTGGATCCCATTTGCTCTCATGGAAGAACTGTTTCATATGCCTTCACCTTTCCAAAGTCTCCCAAATCCTAGCTTTTCTGTTCAGTGAAGACTACACATACTCCAGAGACATGTTTGTCTCTTGATCTCAACTGCACCCGAAAGTCAGAGAGTGATGAACTATTTTTTTTTACTTAAGGATCATGTTCAATATGAGGACTTCTATTCTAGTCCTGTTGACAGTGGTTTTCTTGATCACATGAGAGATGGTGTAAGATCACTTAAGAGTTGATGAGTTTATCTGGAACTCTGGAGTTGAAACATCTACCAGTTCCTTTGTTTGTTATTGATACCCAGCAAGGACCAGATGTCTGATACAGAGTCAGTGTTATAGCATCAGATTTTATACAGAAACAAAGAGCATTGCAGAAGGTGAGCTGGCATGAAGTCAAATCTGTTTCTTCCTTGTTGGTAGCAAAGGAATTTAAAAGCAGCCCAAGGTAAAAGGAAATTGAAAATTGATTGGTAGTAATTGTGAGTCTTGATGGAATAGTACATGACCAATATACACTTATGCTAGGTAAAATTTGTGGATAGTTCTGTCTATTCTGAAGCTTTATTTTTTAATTATTAAATTTTATTATTGAATTGCTACACATGAAAAGAAATCACATACTAAACTTAACCAGACCCAAAGAATATATGGCTCAATGAACTTTTATTCTGGTATAGATAGAATGACCATTCAGAATAAACGCTGTAGATATTCACATTGTATTTTACACTTTCACTATCAAAGATATTTTTATACACTTCTCCACCCTAAAAAGTGAAAAATCCATGAGTTAGAACTTCAATTATCTTTATATCCTCTCTCATAACTCATCGATATTACCTGCATCTACCCCTCTTCATCAGTAATATTTAGCCTGTCTTGTTCTTTTTCTCTACATGTTATATTATACCTACATTTACATTTGTTTACATGCATGAATATATTATTGGCTAGATACAGCATATGAGCAAGAGCATGCCTTTTTCTTATGTAGTCTTGCATAATATTATACATTCTAAATCCATACATTTTCCAAAAAATGTTATTCCATTTTTTCTTTAGCGCTGAGTAGTTCTCTCTCTCTCTCTCTCTCTCTCACACACACACACACACACACACACATGCATACACACAGAGCGAGATGCAATTTTCATTATTCATTTATCTGTTGATGGACAACTATTTTGATTTCAATTCTTTGCCATAATGAATAATGCAGCAATTAACATGGGTGTATGAAAATATTTCTGTGATAGGAATGATAGTCTCTGGGTATATATTCAGGAGAAAAATAGGTGGGACATATGCTTGTTCTATTTTAAAATTTTGATAAATTTCCAAACTGTTCTCCATAATGGTTGTGTTAATTTGTGCCCCTACCACCAGTGATCAAGAGTTTCTTTCTTTTTACATACTCTTTCACATTGGTTTCAGATTTCTTTTTTAATAATTTATTTTTATTTTTATTTTATGTGCATTGGTGTTTTGCCTGCATGTATGTTTGTGTGAAAGTGTCATATCTTGGAGTTACAGACAGTGGTTAGCTGCCATGTGGGTGCTGGGAACTGAACTCAGGTCCTCTGGAAGAGCAGTCAGTGCTCTTAACCACTGAGTTTCTCCAGCACCACATGTCCATATTTCTTGATATTAACCATTCTGACTCGGTGAGGTAGTATCTTAAAATTGTTTTAGTGGCACCACTTAGTTCTGATCCAGTTATGAAAGGCTCCATTCTCTGCCTTTGGGTGCTGCATGGTTGCGATGCTCTGCCAGTCTCCCAAACGATTCAGGTCAGATCTGAGAGTTCTACATCCACAAGCTCAAAATGTAAGAGAGCCATGATTCTATGGCTCCTGCTCACAGTCTTGGGCACTTTGCTACATCTCCTGCCTTGGATCTCTCATCTCTGAATGAAGAGTGACCTCAGAGTGCTGCACAGAGTATTTTATTATATAAGTGAGAGACTGCTGAGAACTATGTATGTATGACCTGAGAGAGTCCATGAGCACTAAGAAAATAGCAAGGGTAAAAAACGAAGAAGGAAAAAATTCCTGTGACGGAGTACTAAATACAATTAGGAAATATAATATAACATATTTAATAAATAAGCCTTACATATGGCTTATTGAAACCAGAGCTCTTCCTCCCCCACTTCCGAAAGCTACTTAGATCTGGAAGTGGGAATTGTTCCAATCTGTGCATGAGTCATGCCCTCTCAGTGAGTCCAGAGGAAAAGAAGTGCTTCATCATCAGTACGGAAAATCAGCCCCTCTATAGTCTGTGCAAAGTACTTTGAAGGAAATAAAAACATGCTTACCTTAAAATGATAGACCAAAAAAAGACAAACATGGACAAGAAGTATCTTACTAACCATGCGAAGAAACATGTTTATAGTTTTATAAAAATGTTTTCTGATAATTCTTAGTCAACTGATGCTATATTAATTCTTGAGCATGCCCAAGGAAATGTGAGACAATACAACCAGTAAATTGATGGCTGTCATTTCAAAGCAGCTGTTATGTCTTTAGTGATAAGCACATTGGCTACCTGACTTTATATAGCCATAAAACACTCGCTGGATCCGCTTACTGACAGTACTCTGTGCTCATATGCTGAAGGATTTTTATAACTAAGATTTAGATTCAAGTCGGACTTAGACAACAAACTCTCATGTCATGTGTTTTCCATCAACAATTTATTATCAAACTACTAGTATTGAGATGTTAAATAATTTCCCATGAGCGAAAGATGGAATTTTCTTTAATCTGTATTATACACTGTGAACACGAGTTTTTCAAGTCCTCATAAGAAACACACTAAAATGGAATATGTTATTTGAAACATAAGAAAGTAAACATTATTTCAGTAATAGCTGCATTGCTTGGCACGTTTAAATGAATAAGTTAAGAACTTTACATATTTTTTAAAAATGAAAAACATCAGGTAAAAAGGATACAAATGTTCAGAAAATCTTTTAAGAAATAATAATAGCAATCAAATCCCTTCTAATCCAGATCATGAAACACAGTGCAACCTATCAACAATAACAGTGGCTGTTTACAATAACCACTATTTGTAAATATTAATTTTATATTTTTGATCCCACATATTTAAACCACAGAAGGGAAACCAGTTCCTTCATTTGGGTGGCACGATACAGACACAAACGAAAAGCTGGTGATCTCACGTCACTCCTCTCTCTTTCCCCCAGTGAGCAGTTCTGAAGTGGATTTTGCAGTATATTTTTTGTACTTATATTGAAATATACAAACATATAAAGAACATATCAGATAAGTTATATTACAGTTTTCCATTATTCAGCAACTGCATCTTTGAACTTATGAATGTAATGTGGATGTTAATTCACATCGTAAGGATGATTCTCAAACTTGGACGTGAATTAGAATGCTCTGACAAAAGCCCGGACTGCAAAAGCCCCACCCCCAGGGATTCTGGTTCAGTTGGCCTGGGTGGGGCCTTGACTTCCAACTCTCTCACCAGCTCTGGTGTGTAGCTAGTTAGAACCACTCACTTAAGCATTTCCAAACAAGCTGCAAATGCCCGCATTATGCCTGAGCTGTCCTGGTATGCACCTTCCCCAAAAGGCCTCTCTGCTACATCCCTGTCGGGGGTTGGGGGGTGGAGTGGGGGGTGAGGGTGGGGGAGTGCAGGAAAGGCGGGGAGGCAAAGCTGAAGTTTTAAATGTTACCAATTAACTAACAAGAATTTAAACAGAACAAACAAACAACAACAACGACAAAACAATCCAGTCATCCTGTCAGAAATAGTAATATGCCTGCAAGAGACTTAGTAGGGCCAGGAGCTTCAGAAGCCCCGAGTTGACTAAATCCTGGAGATTTGCCCTTGCCTGCAGATGGAGGCTCCACAGGAAGCCACACCTAGACCTTCCTCTTTCCAGACTGGCACCTCCCAGGAGGGTGCAAAAACTCGTTTGGCGTCTGGGTTTGGGGTGGCTGTCGAGCCGCCCCAGCCAGCTCCCTTGCTTCGTTCTGGTGAGAGGCACTGGCTTGGTCAATTAGTTCTCTCGCTTTTGATGCGCGTTCGAGAAGCACTTGATGGACTGGAGCCAGACTCACACGATTGCAGCAGAGCCCAGGAGTTCTAATCCGCTTCTTACATTGTTACAGTGGAGTAACCGACAGCTAAATTTGGGTTTTGTTTTGAGTTCTTTGAATGTTCTGTTTCTTTAAATGACCTTTCACCTTCTTTTTTATTCTTAAGTAATTTGTTTAATTAATTCCTTGAGAATTTCATATAATGTATTTTGATTTTACTCCCCTCCCATCCCCTACACCTCCAAACCCACCCTTTTCACGTTGCCAACTCTTAACTTTTCGAATCCGCAGTCCAGTTTGTGCCTTCCTACTTTTCTTGGAGTGGGACCTGCCCCGGAGCATGGTCGACGAACCCTCTTGCGGTCTTGAAGCACTGGGGCAAACGTTTTGAGAGAACAGATTGATGGGTTCAATTTTTTAATTGAAGACTAAACTGAAGAAACGAAAAGCATAGGAAAAAGGAAAAAGAAGAATGCACGAGCCTAAAGCAGACAGACCCTGGCAGAGATAAGATATAAGACCACATTATCCTGAGTAAAGGAGTGGAAGGGAAAGGGAAAGAAGCCCAAATCAGAGCTGTGTGTGGTTTTTTTTTTTTTAAATAAAATAATTGTTAGTCACACAACTTTAACATTACACTTTTAGATTTTAATGTCTTTACCCTCCAAAACATATCCGCTAGATGTTTCAAGTTTCAGTAAATGAGAGCATTGTCCAGCAAAGTCCAGTAATGTAAGATAAGAACTCGCCCGACAGCCTGCAAACTGCGGTGTGACCATCAGAGCGGGTCACTGGGACATCTGGGCGGGGTGCGGCCTCTGCTGGGTCAAACAGCTGGAGCTTGGAGCGCCGCCGCTGCCAGGCCCCGCCTCTTACGTCACGGGGGCGGGACCGCGGGAGATTGGCGTTCCGCGGAAGCTCGGTCCGTGGGGAGCCCGGGAGGCCTGGAGGAGGCAGAGACTCCTGCTCCGCCGGCTTCTGGCGCCCGCGCTCCTCACGCGGAGTTGGGCAGCCGAGAAATCGGTTTTGTTCTGCTTCGCAAAGACGAATGGCTGGCTTGGAAGCATAACTCGCCCCGCCCTTTGGGTCCCAGCTCGGTTCCCTTCTGGCACCTTGGGATCCGTGGTGAACATGCTGTGATGAGAGCCCAGGGAGGGACAGGTAAGAGAGACGCGGCTAAGCCGCCCCCGCCCGGCCTCTGCTCACTCTCAGCCCAGCTGTGCCTCGGGCTAGTGACAGCTTTTCTGCCACTTCTGGTGCGGGACGGGACTTGAAAATGGAGAAGCGAACACACCATTTCAGTTATTTGATTTCTACCTCTTTTGGAAACGGGTCTTTTGTAAAAGATGAACTGCACACACTTGCGCCTTCACACAGGCTTGCACAAACGTTTGTCATTCCCTTTCGAAATCCAGTAGTTTAAAGCAGCTTTGACTGTCTGCACGCCTCCCCCTGGTAAATGAAACTGTTGGAGCTTTCTTACAGCGAATAAACCGCGGGTTGATCCCTAGGGAGGAAAAGGTATTTGTGTGTTTGTGTTGGAACTTGTGAAACTGTTTTGAACGGAATGCTAAAAATGATTAAATAAAAGGATGTCCGCATTCTTTCTTGTGTACTCCAACTTTGAAGAACTTAGTTGTTCTCTCGGGGTACGCTTTATCTGACATTATAAAACTTGTTTTATTTCAGCGCGTCAGTAGGGAAAGATGTGGGCTAGTCGATGCATTCCTCCAACCTGGGAAATCAGGAGGTTGGTTTGGGACTATGTGCCTTTAGAATAAATATATTCAAAGTATGCTCATTAGGATATTTAGGATAGGACTGCTAAAATTCCCCCTGGCTTTGTTTCAAGACAGCTGTTGCAGCTGTTCACATGGAAGAAGACAATTCTATTGGCTCAGAGCAAACCTCTAACTCCAGTCGATCTTGAAAGATATTCAAAAGAAGATAGGAGGGGCTCCTTCTGGCCATTGTTTCTGTATCCACGTTTAAAGTGTGCTAGGCCATGCTTTAAAAAACAACAACAAAAAAAAACCCTCTTGCTTTCTTCAGAGTAAAAATGAGGCTCATGAGCTTTGTAGTACAATGGTTAGTTCAGTGTCCTGCATAAGCCCCGACTGCAATCCATCCTCAAAGATAATAAGCAATTCTTACAGATTTTTATTCTCGTTCAGATGTATCTTATAGAGCTCTATCCTAATAGCTTGTATGTATCAGAATGAGATCAAACTGTTGAAAGAAGTTAATAGAGAAAAGAGAAGAACTTTTCAACCATCAATTTATTTAACCTAACATCTGTGGTGTGGGGAAAAATGGCAAGTTCAGCAATCTGAAACAGGATGTGGGGGAATGTTTGACCTTCCTGTAACAAAAACTGAATGTTTCTCATCCTTGGTGACTAAATAACCGATAGGATGTTATTTATTTTCAGTTAATGGAAAATGTTTAGGATTTGTCTATAACTTATTATAGGACTGATGACTATTGGACAGCCTTAATTCTAGTATCAATTTTTAAAGAATTTAAAACAATGCTCACACATTAAAGCCTTCATTCCATGTTTGACCTACTGTTTAAGTAAGGTGGAAATCCCCTCCCATGACATTTTTTTTAAAAAATACCACAAGCAACATCACTGGGGGGCCATAAAGAATGCATCAGTGAGGACACACATAACAGGTCATCAGTGCTTAAGCAAGGAGAGCTTCCTACCTTGGGAACCTTGTGCTGGACACAGTCACCACACATGGTTAACAGATACAGTCCGGAGTAGCTTTCCTGGATCCCCACACACTCAGCATCCAGTCTAGCTCAGAAATGACGATGCTTAGCCTGTGCTGTATATAATATGGGGGATTGTGGGCACTCTGCAAGTGTGAGCTGAGATAACACCTACGTGGTCTACATTCTCAGACAAATTGCTATTATTAAGAGAGTGATTGTGTTTTGCCTGACAACTAAGATATATTTACTAATCTGGAAAGTCAAATTAATGCCACAAAATCAAATCTGTGACATTATCACCTATAATCTCTCTTTCTAACATAAGAATTACTGATATTTGGATTATTTCTCATCAATAAATTAGTTTTTGTATAGTTTTTTTAATTCTAGAGGTAACTTTCGCAACTGTTTACATTTTTCCTGTCAAGGACATCCTTCCATATCACTTGTTTTGACTTGTTTTCCCCAGTTTGTGTGCAAACACGGATATTTATTACTATGATGAAATTCTTTTAAATTATTGGGATGTTTATACACATCCCAAACTTAGAAATTCCAGTTTTTTTCTTTATGAACTGTCAATTTATGTCTACTTTCTTCGGATTTATTTATTTTATTATTTCATATGAATGAGTGTTTTACCTGCATGTAAGCATGTGTACCGAGTGCTTGTCTGGGGCCAGAAGAGGTCCTCAGATCCTCTGGGACTGGAGTAGTTGTGAGCCACCATGTGGGCCCTAGGGTTTGAACCCAGATCCTCTTTAAGAGCAAAAACCACTCTTAAACACTGAGCTAATTCTCCAGCCCTACATCTACTTTTCATTGTAGATCATTCTTATGGGTTTTAAATCTACCACTGTCTTATAGGTTGCTATAGCAAATTAGTATAAACTGTACAGTTTGTTTGTCTAAAGAAAAGCACAGAGATTCACTTCTTAACATTCAAGAGACTAGGAGATCTGGGATCATGGTACTAAAAAGGTATTTGTGTAGTAGGAGACCGCTTGTTTGTTTTCGGCTGCCCAGACTCAAAACAGTAGGAAACTATATTATTTAAATCACTGCTTGGCCAATCACTTAAGTGATTGCTAGATAGCTCTTATATCTTTGATTTCTATTAATCTGTGTATCGCTGTTTGGCTGTGGCTTACCGGGTAAAGTATTGTCCGGCATCTGGCATCTATCTCTGGTGGGGCCACATGGCTTCTCCTTGACTCTGCCTACTTTCTCTCTCTCTCTCTCTCTCTCTCTCTCTCTCTCTCTATATATATATATATATATATATATATATATATATATATATATATATATATATATATATTCCATCCTGGCTATACTCTGTTAAGCCATTGGCCGAAAGCAACTTCCTTATTCATTAACCAATAAAAGCAACACATATACAGAAGGACCTTCCATTTCCCCTTTTCTGTTTAAATAAAAAGGAAGGTTTTAACTTTAACACAGAAAAATTACATATAACAAAACAGGTATCAAGCAAGAATTACAGTTATAATATTTATATCTACTTTTTCTTTTATTATAACTAAGGAAAACTATAATTATAACTATCTATTTTTTAACTCCATCAAAGATCCCAGAACGATATAATATTACCTAAATAAACAGGAAGTGCATTGTATGCAGCTTCCAAAACTCTAGAATTAACAGAGACACCTTGCTGCCTGGACAGTCACCCAAAGTTTTTCTGTAACATTGGAGCACCCATCTTTAGCCTACAGGGCCATGGTATCCAGCAGACTTTTCCATGAAGCAGGAAATTTGAAGATCTGTTTGCCTTGTAATGGCAAAGTCCACCAGTTGCTTTCTTTTGTGTCCTGCAGAATGTCTGGCAGATTCTTTTATGAAGCAGGAACCCCAAAAGATCATCTTACCTGTAGGCAATTCAGCAGTCATTTTTCTGTGGGTCCTGCATGTCTAGTTCATATAGCATAACATCAAGCAGTCCAGGCAAGAGCAGTTTCTTGCTCAAATGGCTAACAAACTCCATAAGTAGCCTCTTCAATGCCCATCATCCTCTTGAAGTAATTGATGCTGCCAGGAGCAGATGTGTCTCATGTCATGAAAAGTCCTAAGTTATTAAAACATTTTAAATGCCATATTTTGAAGGTCTCTGAAAGATTTGAGGAATACTTATCTAACTGAAATATATCTCTATATATCTAGAAAACCTAACTCACATGACTACAAGCTTGACTATTATAGATGATTATCTATTAACCTATATTTCTTAATTATACATTACATTTTTAAATGAGCTACAAAAACACAATACCTTAATCAAGAGCAGAAATATACATATAACAAAACTGACCTTAAGTTTGTATCAATAAACCAAGATCCATACCAATGCAAATCTCTATATCATATCCTCCTTTAAATGTAAACAAATAGTTATAAACAATATTTGGGAGTATGGTGCTTTTTGTTAGGGGAAGTATTTTTGGGGGTGTTCATGGTAACCTTTTGGGGGGTCTTAGTCCATCAAAGCACGTTAGTCAGTAATTAATCCACAGGATTTTTTAAGGTTTTATGTGGATTTATTCAGTCCCACATTGGTATACCAATCTGTTGTAGGAGGCCAATTGTTTGTTCCTGACTGCCCAGACTCAAAATAACCACTCAGAAACTATATTATTTAAATCACTGCTTGGCCAATCACTTAAGTGTATTGCTAGCTAGCTCTTATATCTTTGGTTAACC